>JBAMBO010000919.1:0-303959 GCA_037044535.1 Lordiphosa magnipectinata | reverse complement strand
AAACAAGAAAGAAAGTCGGTCAAGCCCGACTATAACATACTCTGTACCCTTAACGTCTCAGCTCGCATTTGCTCACGAGTTATACGCGCTCATCTCTAAGTTTCACTCTCTCTCTCTCTCTCTCTCTCTCACTAAGATTGCCGTTCAATAGAATGCTGCGGTGGTGGGTGGGGTGGTGCTGGGTGTTTACTGGCCGTTTTTTGCTCATAACTTGAGTATCGTTCATCCGATCTTTATCATTCCTTCAGCAAATCGATAAATAATTTTGTTTACAAGGTATCTTTAGAAGGTACGAACGATCTATCTTCAAAACTGTAGGAGATATGACGTTTTTTCTAAATTGCGGGGGCGTGAGGGGGCGTGGCAAAAATTGAAAATAAACTTGATCTGCCTGCAAGTATAAGAAATATATGCCCCATACTTTATAGGGTCGGAAACGATTCCTTCTCCCTGTTACATACTTTTGCACAAACTTAATATACTCTATGTACCTTCGGTACAGAGTATAAAAACGCACCTTCCGGACTCTTTTTTGTGCACATTATGGCGGTGAATGCCCTTAAAAAAGTGTCAGAAAACGCACATATTGTTCGCTGGGTCGTTTTAAACCAGCGTTTTGCACGACGGCATTGTTAGCTAATCAGGCCAGCGACGAGCTTATAAAGGGTGACTTTATAGCAACTTTCTTTTTAGTCCCACCGTTTTTGGCAGCTCAGCTGTTTTCGTGTCACATATTACTGTCAAACATGTTCAGTTTGTTTTGTAATTTAACCATGAATCGACTTACAAACGAACAACGCTTGCAGATTATTGAATTTTATTATCAAAATTCATGCTAGGTATAGAAAGTGCATCGTGCTCTTCTTCCATTTTATGGTCAGCTCATTTCTGGTTGAATGGATACGTGAACAAACAAAATTGCTGTATTTGGTGTGAAGAGCAGCCAGAAGCATTGCAATAACAGCCAATGCATCCCGAAAAATGCACTGTTTGGTGTGGGATCATTGGTCTGTACTTTTTTTTAAGATGACGAAGGCAGGAACGTTACTGTGAATGGAGAGCGCTACCGTGCGATGATTACAAACTTTTTTTTGCCCAAAACGGAAGAGCCGGACTTGACTGATATGTCGTTTCAACAAGCCACACATCACGCGAAAGAATGACCCAATTGAGAGGAGAGCTCAGTGAACAGTTTATTTTCGCGTTTGGGGCCAGTCAATTGGCCGCCTAGATCGTGCGATATAACGCCTTTAGACTATTTATTGTGGGGCTATGTTAAGGCTCATGTCTATAGCGACAAGCCCGCGACAGTTGACGCACTGGATGCCAATATTGAAGAATTAATTCGTAACATACAGGCCGATATGTTGGAGAGAGTATGCCAAAATTGGAACCAGCGTATCAACCATTTGAGGCGCAGCCGCGCTCAACATTTACATGAAATCATCATTTGACATTAAACTATATCGACTCAAATAAAGATTTCATACATTTTTCTGAATTTTATGTATTTTTTTTTTAATCAAATCCGAAAGCTGCTAAAAAATCACAATTTACTGTCAATGAGTCGACTGCTCTGCTGCAAACCTATCCTGAACCGTAACTCAAAGAAGCAGTTCGGACCATGAGCCGAACCTTTCAAATACTTAACCTTTCAAACCTAAACCCGAACCGAACCCAATGTATACAAAAAATGTTCGGTTCAAACAATCATTTAAGTCAATTTCTTAAGAACTGTTATAGTTTTCTTAATATTATGACTGGATAATATAATAATATAATATAATGAATCGCATCAAATGATAATTAATGAAGATGGGTTATAGAAGTCCAATCCATATTGCAATTTCGACAAGGAAATAAAACAGAAGTCAAGTTGGTAAAATGGGATAGCAAATCTCGTACATGTACCAACCTTCCAAAATTGAAAGACCAATAATGAACAATAAAAATAAGGACCGTGGTCTAGTTCAACTTGACGATTTACAGAGCTCGGTAATCTGGACGCTTTCTCCTGATAAAAAGTTTGTCCAAATTTTGATCGAAAGTAGAGGAAAAGTCGGTCAACAATCTAACAATCTATGAACCTTAGGTTTGATCAGTACAGGAATCGGTCAACGAACCGAACCTTACACTTACAACGGGTTCGAACCTTCGAATTGAGCCTCAATCAAAAAATTTTACAGGTTTGCAGCCTTGTTACAACTCGACATATCTCCGACCGTTTTTCAAAGACATATCTTCGCGTGGAACAAGTCTTGGAACTATTAAGAGGGGATTCGATTATGGGATGCCAATTGTGCGCAAATCCATTGTGTGAATGAAAACGGCAGATAACACACGTGATTTCATGTGGAGAGTAGGGTTTCCGATGATTTCCAAAATATCGAATTCGATAATATCAAATTTCTGAATTCACAACATCTTTATTTAATATATAGAGTCCTCGAAATACCAATATGTCGATAAGTCGTTATTTCCAAAAATTTCAAAAACCACTGAATGAGAGTGGTTTTTAAAAGAGCATTTATACGATAAAACAATATAATCGATCTTTTACGATAGAAAAGCTATTAAAAAGACCGGCTTGTATCATCCTAATTATTGGATACTGTCACAGTTTTTGCTTTTTCAAGCCCGGCGCAAGATCAATAATGGTCAATTATAATTCAATACAATTAACACAATACAGAGTTAACTCACAACATTTATGACAACAATGGTACGTCTGGACATGGGATGGTACGTCGGAATTGTCCCCAATTCACTCATCAGCAGACTTGTTGCTGTCACACTTTCACCACCTGTAAATTGGCCTATATGTATTTCCTTTTAGGAGATACTGTAGTAATTGGACAAGGTAATAAGCTAGCTCTAGGCCCCACTAAACTATGTAATTGCTGAGTGTGACCGAGCTTCGGCACGCTCAGTAACACTGTTAATTTAATCCTTAAGCAACACTGATACTAGTCGCCAAATAAAGCGGACGCTATAATCCTAAAAAAAACGAGCAGGCTAAGCTAACTTCGTCCGTGCCGAAGTTTTTATACCCTTGCAAGTTCTTGTCGTCAATTCGCTCTCGCTTTACTTGTCGAGATGCTAGATTTTCTTCGTGAATAGCGGCCAGTCGACTAGCATTTCGAGTTGATATCCGAGACGTATTTTACTCTATCACAGGACGCCTGCCATCGTTGCTCCTTGGACATTGAAGACACTCGTGGCATTTTGATTGATTTTATTGGTCACAATATTGGTTTCAACTATTTAAGCACATAAATAAACAAACAAATAAGTTCCTTTCAGTCTCGTAGCTTAAACTCGACTGCCACATATACATTAATTTTACCAGAAAAGTACCTACTCCTACTAGGAAAGTTGTAAAATTGACTCTTCGACCGATGGTTCCTATGGCAGCTATAAGATATAGTGATCCGATCCGGTCGGTTCCGACATATTAGCAGCGTGCAGTAAAAAGAAGACTCTTTGCAAAATTTCAGCTCGATAGCTACAAAACTGAGGGACTAGTTTGCGTAGAAACAGACAGACGGACGGACAAAGCTTAATCGACTCAGCTCGTCGCCCTGATCAAGAATATATATAGTTTATGGGGTCGGAAATGAATATTTCTATGCGTTGCAAAATTATAATACCCTTTGCAAGGGTATAAAAAGGGAAAGTCGGTCAAGCTCGAGTGTAAACTACAGTACCAGTATACCAGTGAGAGTGCATGCTCAGTAGCAGCACAAAGTTGCGCTGTTGCAGCGAACTTTCATTTGCTCATAACTTAAATATTGTTCATCCGATCGGTACCAATCCTTCGGTGGATCGATTAGTAATTCTATCTTTTATCTGCAATCTGAGGGACATTTGAGGCGAAAATTGAAAATATACTTGATCTGCCTGCAACAATGTGCAGTGCATATCTGTTTTTGGTAGAGAGTATACAAATATTATATTATAACCGATCGTTAACCGATGATCGATGAGACCAGAAAGAACATTTAGTTTGCTCTTGTTAACTGAAACCAAAATTAATGTGACCATGATTCAATTTCTTCTTCAATTATTTAATTACACTAACCAGTGTATCGATGATTTCCGTGTGCTTAACGCGGTTCTGTTTTCCGAAAGTCCATCACGTCGAGATTTATAGTATTTTGAACTTAAAGTTGCTTAAAATGCTGATTTTGAACCATTTTAGACGCGTTTTGTCGCGAATCCATTCTTTTATTTAGACTCTCTTTGATATAAACTTTAACTTTGAAATAAACTATCCTGAACAATTCTACGATTATTTTAAGCGAAAAAATATTATTGGCGACATTGTAGCCCGTATTTTGGGATTCTGTTTTCTGTGACAAGCTGGAGTTTTTTATGTTTTGTGGAACTGGAAGTGAGAACACAGCTGACATTTAGACTTCAACGATTGTGCTATAGCTTAAATTTCTTGATTGTGGGCGAATCTATTCATTGTTGGTAAAACATTTATCATTAAACCATAACCTCCACTGCTGATGGAGCTGTCTTTGCCTTATTTGGAGCCGACTCTTCTTTTTCTGCCTGTTCCTTTGACTCTGGTGTGGGGAATGAATGAATGTTTCGTCCACGATTAACACATCCTCAAGCCTTTGTACATACATACATAGGCGAAGGTGGGGCAACAAGTTCTCTTGAATCCTACTCTACCTTGATTTCGGGTCTAGCATACCCCCACAATTGTTCGCCTACGGGGTATCTCCATCCTATTTACAAGCACAACAAGTTGTGGCCCCCAATGTGGTGTGCTACTTTGACGCGCTGACGTCATGATGTCATCGAAAAGCACGCTCCCCGCTTACGGGAAATTCGTGTGTGGGCTGGGTGGGGAGGGGAGGGCTTGGAAGTATGGGCTTGTCAACCTTTATGCATTTTGGCCTTTAAGCACGCCCCCAACACGCACAAATCGTTTGTAACTGTTAATTAAATGGCTTACAAATATTTTCTTTCAATTCGCTTGCAATCTCGCTCAACGGAACTGACTCACTGCCGACCGAAATCGCGAGAGAAATGGTGAGAGTGCTGACGGAGCGTATGAGTAATGCAATAGCAAAATATACACACGCACAGCATACCTCAATGAAAACAGCGCATGTGTGTGCCTGTGCTTGTGTGGGTGGCTATGCAGTTATCAACTGCTCATGACTTATCATTATCAAATGCAACAACTATGCAACCTTAATTCAATATTCAAATTTAGATTCAATGAGTAAGTAAAAGTAATTATTTGCAATAACATTGAGACAACAATAAATAAATGTTTAAAGGAATTTATAAGTGTTCAACATTGGGAATGGTGATTGACTCGACTGACCCGTATACAAATGACGACATCCCGAATTCAACAGAATTTGATTATCTTTTCATAAGAACTAAGTAGCGATTAAAAGAGAGGGATATGACTCGGATTTATTCAGCTGACTAAGTGACCATTAAATAATTTTCAATACAGTTGATGCTGTGATGCTGTACCAGTGGAGTAGATACATATGGGCATTTCTATTGTGTCGAACGTGACCTCGTACACATTAAAAATTAAAAAAAAGTCAAAATAAAACTAAAACTATTATAAGCACTTTGATTAGTGCTAAAGTCTATATCAAGTGAAATTCGGTTACCAAAATAATGGCAAAATAGGAAGCGATTCGAACGTGACAAAAACAGAAGTTGTTTTCGAGTGCAGCTATATAAAGACAAAGTTTAGCGAAAACTGACACCATAACTAAGCCGAAATAGTTTTAGTATCTTATGAATGAATCTTTGAAATGTATTTTATTTGATTTGGAAATCATCTGTACTTTATTTTTAATAAATATTTATTTCTGTCGACACGTGACATGTCAAAAGTGACAATTTTTCCATCATTATTTATTTACATTATGGTCGGGGGCAATGTTAAATTGCAGGCGAACAGGGTTTAAAGCTGAAGCTTCAAGGCCTTAAGCTTATTTTCCATAATTATATTTATGTGATTTCCATTATAATGCGAAGGTAAAACTGAAAGCTTATTGCAATCACATAGTTTCTCATGGTTTCTTGTGTATTCTTTTTTGACCATTTGTACCCTCAGAAAGTTTTTTGATAGCAAAAGTAAAAGAAATGTATAGTCACTTTTATCAAAAAATATATGCAAAATATAGGCAGTAAAACCGAATATATCGAAATGGGTTATGAATAAATGTGAGATTAGTTTACATTTGTTCAATTTGATAAAACAGAGTGTTTTTAACCAAGCTGCAAACCGGGCCGGAAACGAACCCCTGAGAACCGGTTGGGTTCGAGTTCTTTGGGGTTCGCGAACCGGACCATGAAGCAGGCGCTCTATATTTTTGACTCCTCGAACCTAAACCTGAACCGGACCACTTTATCGAAAAATGAGGTTCGGTTCACCAATTTATTTAATTTATTCAACGATTCATCCAGGGAAACATAGGAAATCTTTGGAGATTTTACTATAATCGATTGCATTTCTAACTAAGCGTGAATAATTTTTGATGTAAAGCGACAAGAAAAAGTATGATGATGATGATAGATTAAACGGAAAGAAACCGTTTGACCATATGATGAATCAACTTGGCTTTGAACGGACGGTATAGATCACAGTTACTACCATGTGATTTATATTACGCTTGGTTTTCACGCCGAGCAATTGTTATAAAATCTTCAGCAAATCATTGGTATCTAAGTGCCCCGTTAAACATTCTTCTACTATGAGTTCAGTACCAGTATTGGCTGCAGTATTCTCAGACCCGAGATTTCATAGTTTGCTTACAAAAAAACAGTTGCAAAGCAACTGACACCACGTATGATTGTGAAGAAGAGAAGCTTATGAAAGCAATAGAAAGCAACAAACAAATATCAAATAAAAAAGCTGTGAATGATGTTATAGATTTCTTTGGAAATTGTCAAAGAGCACATACATTACATACATCGACAAATGTTTTAAAAACTTGGAAAGGCCATAAAAACGAAGACTTAAAAAATATTGCCTTTACTATACTAGCTGTTCCAGCAACTCAGGTATCAGTTGAACGAGCATTTTTAACACTTAAGTTTGTTCTTTCTGATTTAAGAGCTAGTATAAATGAACAGCTCTTGGAAGATATTATGCTTAAACTAAGCAGTTCCTAAAAATTGTTAATGTCAGCTAATGGATTTGATAATTACAATAACTTAAGTATTGAATATTATGATTAAGTATATGAATAGAGAGAGTTATGTAAATTTCATTATCAACGTAGAATAAATAAATCGAAAGTCAAACTATTCTTTTTTGTTCAAGCGAACCAAGGTTCGAACCAAAACCATGGGTGCAGGGGTTCCAGGAACCGGTCCGCGAACCGATCCTTGGGCTTTACAATTAGTTCGAACCCCCGGACCGAACCTTCTGCAGAATTTTAGAGGTTTGCAGCCTTGTTTATGACCACTTTTATATAATTGGACTCGGTGGACCTTTTTTTTTGGATACATATACATATAATTGATAAAATGGAGTTGAACATCTGCTATATAACTTTTATTTAAATGGACAAAAAAATTGCGAAGTTTATAAACTTTTTAAGAGTATTTCTAAAGCGCTTGATGATTAGATGACAATGCAGGAGTTGGTAAATAGAAGGTGTAGATCCAATGGTCAAAAAAATCGCGAAATTTCCAAAATTTTCATAGGACCTAAGATTATTATGAAGATTGGACAGATGGCAATTGAAGACGCGTTTATGAAAGGGGTGTAGACCAAAAACAGCAAAATTTGTTAAATTTTCATTTGAATATTAAAGAAAGCGCAGGCGTTGATAAAATAGAGGCACTCCAAAATATTGCGAAATTCGAAATTTTTCATATGACCAAAGATTATTATGAATGCTTAATGGATGGCAGTAGTAAACGGGTTAATAGAGGAAGTGTATATGTAAAAAGGGATAAAGGTGCATGCAGCAGATGTACAGCGGAGTTTGGGCAGCAGAAAGAGCAGGCTAACATCAGACTAAAAGCAGAGGATTAACAGCAGACTTGCAGCAGTACAGCAGACACAGCAGAGAAACAGCCGAAACAAAGCAGAGAAGCAGCCGAGATAAGAAGAAGAGAAACAGCAGTCGAGCAGAAGAGTCGAGAAGCCGCAGCCGAACATAAAACACTTAAAACGCCACTTATTATTGATAACTGTAAACGTAATTATATATTTTCCATAAGAACCGTAAATAAAAGGAGCAGATTAGTCCAATCCGCTCACATATATGTTTAGACCAAATTGTCCAAAAAATTTCAAAATTTTCAAAATTGTCATTTGGATTATCGCGAAATTTTTGTTGTAATTAATATCTGTTGGTTTGTGTTGGTTATAAAAAGGCTTATAATCAACCAAAAAGACCTGGAGCTAGCCAGTTATAACATTGACTGAAATTTTCCAAATTTTATGAGTTTTGGGAATCATTAAGATTTGATAGATGGCAATTGCAGACGTCATAGCTCTTAAATAACTCTCAACCTTTTATTCAGTTCGCTCTGCTCACGTCACTGGCCGAAAAACCAAAGAAAAAGCGGGCTCGGGCTTCCCTTAACCGAATGTATTCTGTTATCGCGCTCACTGTTAAGTGGCTGTGGTTGACCACACAGCACTGATCGGTCTGACAGCAACCGAATAACAGGCCCAACTTCGTCAATTGGTCTTAAATTTAGTGCTTCTCGAAGACCAAACTGTCAAAATGTTATTTGAAAAGGTTGCAGACTAAAGAGTTGCGCCAGAGTTTAGCAGAGAGAACGAGAGAGCGCATATAGTTCGTCGCATACAGTCATATCGTTAGCCGTGCCTTACTCACCGATGCATTCATACGAAGAAGACCTTTTGAATGCGGGAATTTTGCCAAACGGTCCCAAAAAGACCTAAGAGGGAAATAAAAACAAAAAAATGCGTTTCTCTCCTCTCACAACCAAATAGAATCAGAGAGCGTAGTTAAAGGTTGTTTCGATGCCTCTTTTCAATGTGGTCGCACGAAAGCGGTCGTTTTCTGACAAAGGCAAACGGGGTACCGATTCTTGCGAGCTCTGCTAGACGCATAAATAGTTAGATCAAACGGTCCGAAAAGTCGCGAAATTTTCAAAAATTTTTATATCAGTTAGACTATAATGTAGACGGGTAAAAGCTTGACCCGTCAAGATCAAGCGTTACAAAAACATTTACCATTTGCAATATTCTTATATTAGTTTAGATTGACATGAGACGGGTAACTAGAAGTTGTAGATCAAACGGACAAAAAAATCGCGAAATTTTAAAAAAAAAGTTTTAATGATTATCATAAATATCGAGTAGATGACAATTACAAACTAAGCTTCACTTCTTCGTTTTGTGTTTAAAATTCTAAAGGAGGCGTAGCAACACACGCTGGGTACCTGCTAGAATAAACTAAAACCGGATCAGCATTCGATTTGCTGTAAATATGGTTTTAGCTTTGATTCAATAATGAAAACCATAACGCTGGATACAACAACGTCGCAGCAGCAACAGCTACTGCCCATTCCACAACAAGCCGAACACCAGCAACACACCATTGTTGCACCTTTGATAATGGAGGCCACGGCACAAGTGAACCTGATGGATGATGAGGACAACAAGAAGGATCCGTTGGCCCTGAAACAAATGGAGACAAAATTGACCGCATCCGAGCAAATCGAACAGACCAAGGATTGCAAAGTCGATCTAGAGACGTCAGACTCCATTTTGGTCTGGACCAATCTTCGAGCGCTGCTGAACAAGCAAACATTTTCGCTACTGCCGCCACTCTATCAGCATAATCTCATTCAGCTGTTGCCCAGCGTAGATCGTGAGGCCAGTGAATTGGCGGCTCGATATCAGCCAAGCACCAGCAGTGGGAGCTGTAATCCAACGGAGGGCATACGGCTAAGTGCCTCGTGTCTAAATAATGAGTTCTTTGCCCGCGCCTGCTTAAAATGGCGAGAGCGATTGAGCGAAGGCGAATTTACTCCCAAAAAGCAATTGAAATTGAAGACGGAGGCGGCGGCAGAGCGCGGAAAAAACAATTTAGATCGATGGAAATTGAAACATTTCGGACCCTACTGGGGAGGGAAAAATACCAAACGTAGACCCACAGCCAATCCCGGGAAGCTGAAACTGGTACAGCAACAGCGGTTGACAGCGGTAAAGAGTGAGCCAAAAGCACCACCAACAACAAATGCAAAATGTGATAATGAGACTGAAATGAAATATGATTTGGTAAGAATTGAAAACTATAAACCAGTTGCCAAAAATATTGCATTTGTCATCTTTTCAGAGCAAGAAGTACGCAACAACAACAACAGCCACCATGGATACCATGGATACAATAGCAACAACAGCGACTACTACCAACAGCCGTTTAATTATAGATCAACAACGACGCATCCTAAAAGTTCCCTCGAGTAGTCCATCGCGTCGGAAGCAACCGATTACCACAACATCCCTAGACGATGCCGATCCCGATGAGTTGCCAAGCACATTCAAACAATTAAAAATGTACGCTGAGATGTGTGTTCCTAATGCATTGGAGGATGTTGTTATTATTGACCATCAGACAACTTTGACAGCAACAATAATCGATCAGCAGCAACAACAACAGCAAAAGCCCACTATCAACAGTACCAGGACCTGTGATCAAATTGAGCCAACTGAGTGCACGGAAGAAATTGTTTTGTCCATGAAAGATGATGTCGAAGAAGAACTACAACAGCAGCAACATGTGGAACATTTGGTGGCCGCCATGCCCGAGGCTGACAATAATTTTGCAAGCTCCTGACAAAATTTTGAACTAGCAGCTGGTGGGTTTTACTTTGATTTATTGTTGTTTTGTCAATTGTAGTTTTCATATGCTTTTATTTTCGTGGATTCCAAAGCCCCTCTGGAAGGATCAAATGAACCAGAGATAGAGGATTCCACTAGATCAAGTGGGACAATAAGCCGTCGTGATTATGTCTTTGCAGATACCATCGATCATGGTGAGCCAGGTGCTATTACTTTTCATTAACTGGTTTTCCCCGATTAATTATCGGCTTTCGGCTATTTAAAAATAAATTGATCTAGATCTGAAAAATTGTTACAACTATATTTGAATATTAAAATCTAAGAAACCCAAACTCAATAATTCGAAGCACGAATGTTTGTTGAGAAACCTGTCAAAACAACCTAGAAATATATCTTGGAAAAAATTATAAAAACTCTCAGGAATTTTGTACTTTTTTTAAGTCGCTAAAAAATCCAAAACTTTCTTCAGGTAATTCTAAATTGGCAATGGGAAAGTATTTACTTTTATTTAAAAGCCTTTGGCGTCCTTTCAAAAGGCAATAAGAAGCATTGACCGTTGCACACTGGGCTGAATGGCCAATTTCTTGGCATAAAGTCGACACTTGTAGCCACAGAGTTGACACTTGGAGGATTAAATAACTAACCGATCGGACCACGCCTACCCTCGCCGCCCATATGATCATATTCTGCGTATACGTAGTTTTATTTTTAAGTTTTTATTAATCCTTTTTTTTATTCAATTTGAGATCTTGTTTTTAGACCTATCTTTTGTATTACAGCTATACTATATAGTTGGCCGATTTTCATCAATCATGGTGCGATTATGTGAAAGAAAGCATAGAAAACTTAAAAATACGAGGTTTGGGGACGTTTGCGTTGAAGACAAAAAAGTTTTTTTCACTAAAACTACTTTTTCGACCGATGGTTCCTATGGCAGCTATATGCTATAGTCATCCGATTTTGATTAAACTTCGCAGAATTGTGTGGTAGCATATAATATTGATCAGTAACAAGATTGGAAGCGATAGCATTGAAAACAAAAAAGTTTTTTCTACTAAGACTTTTTTTCAGACCTTTCTATTGTCTTGCAGCTATACTATATAGTTGGCCGATTTTCATAAAACTTGGTGGAATTATGTGAAAGCATAGAAAACTAAGGTTTGGGGACGTTTGCGTTGAAGACAAAAAAAGGACTTGTAAAAGGACTGTCCTATCGGTACTTTTATTTAACATGAGAATTTAAAGGTTAACACTGAAGGAAGTGCGAATGCAATTGACCACCAACTGCACAAATTATCGGGGGACGCTCAAGCCGCAGTATAAGACGCATCGTCCACAAAATAGTTAGCCTCTACCAAATAAAAAACTTGAAGTGAGTCTGTGGGCGTACAGAAGGCGAGAGGGAAATTTTGGATTATCTTTACGCGATAACTTAATATTGCCCCTCCCCCGCCCATGCTACGGCTAAGGAGCCAGATGCGCAAGAGAAAGAAGAGGCCAGGTTCAGGGGCAGTGTGTCCTTCAATGTGATGAAAACCACCGAAATGTATACCCGCTTTTAAAAGAATATAATTAAAGATCTCCTTTTACCTACCTAATTCTTTCTAAAGTGTGAAAAAAAAATAAAATTGTTTTTTAAATACAAAATGGAAGTCACTATTTCGAATGCAATCCATAGGCATATGCATATGCAACGATACGGTTTATTTCATGGGGGCGATTTGTGTAGTACTGGGGAAAGAAAAAAACAGAATCCATTTTATTAGATTGCAGCAACACAATTATTGTTGTAAACATAGCCAGAGCCACTAGGATGGGAAGGCTGACGCTCAGATGGTCTGCACATGAGCGGTCTGGCATACCAGCCATATCTAAGCTTCACCATGGATACCGAAAAGGTTTCATTGACACAGGTGGGGCAGGTGCCGGCTAGCATCGAAATGCTTTTTATTGGTCAAATCCCATAAAATGGGTTGCTATAATTTTTTTTTTTAATTCTTGGTCTTATTTGAATCCATTTTTAAAATTGTGTGCTCAATTCTCGAAGGTACCTTTGAGCATTATGAAACATGATTTAAGTCAAAGTCTGATGAGTTAGTTAATTCATCCAAGCTTTTTACTAATTTAGCAAAGGGCATTTTGGGTATAAGTAATTGGATTTGGTATCATCCCCTATTCATTGCTAACTATAGTTTAAATTGAGTTTAACAGTCAACACTACGTATCAGTAATACCAAAAACTGGATTCTCTTCGCGCCCATTAAAACATAACTTTTACAACATATTTCTTTTTCACGTTAAATATACACCATAAACTTACGAATCAAGGGGCGCCCGTATGACCTTACATTTTCCTAATGAGCACGAATGAGTTGATTGACTTCTTATGCCAACACAATGACATCTTTTAAGAAAACTTGTGGCCAAAGTGTGGAAGCAAGTGCAAGCTGTCAGTCCGTTCTTCTTCGCTCGGGTTACTTATCCAATCAATATAGACTACTCTAAGAAAGTTTAGCCAATTTATAATTGCGGGCGGGATGTGAAGGGTGCCATTTCTAAAAGGGCCACTACCGCGGATTTGTTTGTCTTCGTCTGTGGTGCATCTATTACATTTAACAAATTACACAGGAACAGGGAAAGGAGGAAGTGGTGAAAGGATTGGAAGAGGAGGAAGCAATGGACGGATCGTAAGCAAACGTAGCCTCTGTGTGCGGGCTGAATGGTAAAACTATAATTGTTCTTCAATGGCATTAACATTAGTTTTGCAGCGACCATCACACTAGGCCTTCTTGAACTATATTTCAAATTGGTGGTATGGAAAATAGTTCAGGGAAGTTCCATCCAATGTCGGAAGCGAATAAAAATATTGTAAATATCAAACTTATAGAAAATTTGAATGGAACTTAATTTGAAAAGCGTATGCGATTACACATATTTTGTATGTGCAAAATCCCAAATTTCAAAATGCATTTAAAAAGAAACCGCGGGTTTCGCCAATTGATTTCTGCACGTACCTATACTAAACATTTACCACACTTTTGATCAGTTTTGAAATGTGAGCAGTTTTATTAAATTGAAATATTGTGCCGAACTAAATTTTTTTCTCATCTGAGTGCGGCTTATAAAACCGAATCGTATTTCGGTTCCGCTTAAGGCTCTACTTTTTTTTCAAATTCGGTTCCGTATTGGTACCTTGGCTTGTAACGGTGAAATTTAAAAATCGTTTAATACCAAGGACTTGACAGAGTGGGTGTGCAACCCACAAATACATATGTGCGTTTGTATTTCAACTCTATTTAAAAGAATGTAGTTACAAAAATGGTATATCCCGGAAAATAATCGTTCTAGTCTTAAGCAAGAAAATATTTTGATATTTTGCAGAATGTAGATATTTTTTATAGAATATTTGGCATTCTGGTGGAGTTTTCCATAAGCTTGTCGAACATTGGTTCATATCTTCTTAGGTTGGAATGGTTTTATTTTTATGTGATACCTTAATCAATAGTCGAATGAACCAAGTTAATTATTGTTTGAAGAGAATTCTTCCACGGCTTCCGAAAAGAGTCTGACGTCAGAAATTTAAAAATAGCCTCTACCTTCTGTACCTTAATATGCGACGTTAGTATTGAAATTTCACAAACGTCAAGTTGGGTTTATTTTCCAACTTCTTCTCGTGATAAATGGAATTTAAATATGATTTTATAACCACATTTACATTAAATAATGCCAATTATATAATTTGTTATAAAAGTGACTCAAGTGGTTTGTTCTTATCGGAAAACCATGTGCAATAAAACGCACTTCAGCGATTCAATGATCTTGGCAATAATGGTGAACGTCCAGAGAACAAGGTACTTAACGCACCGTAAACCATTCTAGGAATCGCCAGCTTGTCAAAAAGAGATTCACCCAAAATTGCAGATACTCAAGATCAAAGACTATAGCGAGTCGTTCCGAAAAATGTCTAAAAAGCCGAGATGCAAACCGCTCGGAAAGAAGGAAAATGGTTTTCGGAGCTAACTGTACGGCGGTTTTGGTTTATTAAAAAATATGTTCGTAGCAGAGCTCGCAACAAACTGTTAACACTATCATCGTGTCTCTAAAAAACTGTTCTGTTACGGACACAACGAAAAGAGGTTGCAAAAAGACACTTCGAATTCTGTTTTGCTCAATTGCTGTTTTCGCTCAAGCAAAGAGCGCTTCTTCGTTTCTGTTTTGCTTATGTCTTTCACTGACCGTTTTGCCGAGAACCGACTTCCAAAGTGTCTTCAACAAACGTAAGCGTGGTTGTGACTTGGATGCCTGTGTGTGTGTCTCAGTCAACGATCTTTGTACATGTGCCAAGTATTCTATCAAATGAAATGCAGAAAATATAAGTCTTTGTAATTGCTTAACCTATAAAATATATATATATTTTTAATTATGTACATAGAACATACTGTACATAAGCCCACCGCCTACCACACGAACAAAACAAATAACACTTTTTGCCGACACTTTTTGCTGACACTTTTTGTGTTTTGCTCATTAGAAGACAGTTTTTTCGTGAGCGCGCGCTCACAAGTGTCCCTCTCAATTGTTATTGGCAGACCGTCTCGTTTGTTTTGATCAACCGAAAATGAGAAACAGAAAACACATGAGGGAAAAAAGTGTTTTGCTCAGTGAGAGACCGAGTGGGCTTTGGTTTTTTCTGTTTTGTGGTCTGATCACACTGAAAAAAGTGTTGAGGGTTATTTGCGAGCTCTGGTTCGTAGTTCAGGTTCAAAAATTAATTCCTCGAAAACATTCGAATGGCGTTAAAAATCCAAGTTCTAAAGATTGGATTATTCTCTTGGATTGTCTGCCAAGGCATATTGTGAATGGGAAGACTCACACATGGACAGGAAGGCAGACTGATGAGGGGTAAACTAAGGGGCCAGAGAGACAATTCGCTCTATAAGTATTCTCCCTTGCAGAGGGTCAAAGGGCGACACCTAACCTAACCGTAGATCGGTAGTTTCAGAACATGTTCAGGAAGAAGATTCCAATTTTGTTTAGTGAAACTGGAATGGAGTTGCCAATACCTTAGGAATTATCTAGTTTTAGTTCCAGCTGTTTATCAAACAGTTGCTTGAGGAAGATAGCAAATGGGGTGTTTCAGTTACAATTCTCGTAGAATTTTATTCATTGATCATTTGGATGAATAAGATGAATATGTGTTTCCTGTGGCCATGCGAGGGGAGGTGTGGGTGTGTAGATGAAGGGGATAGTTTGATTTTGTTTTTTTTTTTTTTGGTTTGTGGGCTAAATGCATTTGCTTATTACATTATTCATTAATTCAAATCCTATTCAGTACAATTTTGTTTCACAAAACTTATGTTCTTTCTCTGCGTTTCCATTTGGTGTATGTGTGTGTGTGTGTGTGGGTGTGTGTGTGGGAGTGTGAGTGTTTTAGGCTAATAATCATTTAATATATTTTCGTGTTTGGTTTCTTATCGAGCATATTAGTTCAACTAGGAGGATCGATAGAATAAGGAAACATTTCATTTGGGAAAAAGTATGGCAAAAGTGTTGGCCTGGATGCAGCAACGCGTTTGAGGTGTTCCTGTCCCGCTCTAAATCAAATACGTGTGTGTATGTGTGTGTTTATGTGTTGGTGTGTATGCTTGCTCTTTCTTTTTTTGGTTAGTAAGTGCTCCTCACTGGGCACACTTAGTCCAGGCCATCATCCACAAAGTCCGAAGACGACTCCTTCTTGGGCTTCGGCTCGCTGGCGCCGCCGCCGCCGCCGCTGCTGCTGTTGTCCTTGCCTGGCTCCGCATCGCCCTCAGTTGGATCGCCACCCGGAAAGCCGCCCGGGAAAAAGTTCTTTAGCAAATTGAAAATCTTCGGATTGGAGACATATTTGGATATATTGGCCGGATTGCCCAGTATATCCTGCATGGCGGCAGCCACCTCGGGATCCTTCATTTTGGACATCAAATCGGACATATCAAAGCCAGCTGGCATGCCACCACCACCAGCCCCAGCACCTGGGAAACCGCCCGGAAAACCACCTGGGAAGCCACCAGGGAAACCACCTCCGGCACCCGAGCTGTTAGAGCTCTGCTGTTGCTGCTGCTTGGCCTGCTCCTTGCGTGCCTTTTCCTGTGCACGCTGACGTTCCTTGATCTTGCGCTCAGCCTGTTTGCGCCCCTGCTTAATGCGATGCTGCTCAATTTTCTTGGCATTGGGCGTCACCTCGCGCAACCACTCATCGGCCTCCTCGTCAAAGTCCAGCTTGCAGGCCTGGCGCAAATCCTTGGCCGCCTCCTCGAACTGGCCCAACAGACGGTGGGCACGACCGCGGAACTTGTACGCCGCCGCCGAATCACAGTTGAGCTCCAATGCCTTGTCACAGTCCCGAATGCAGGCATTCGGTTTCTTCAGCTTGAGAAAGGCCTGGCCACGCTTGGCATGGAACAGGGCGTTACCCGGATTTAGCTCAATGGCCTTGGTATAAAAGCCAATGGCCTCATCAAACTTTTGCTCGCTATAGGCGGCAGCTGCCTGAGCACGCAAATCGCCAGCCTGATCCACTTCTTCCTCGGTGGGCTCCTTTGAGGAGTCACCCATGGGCTGGGCGGGATCTTTATCGGCCTCGATGACGCCTGAAAGGATGAGGCAGGAAAGGAGGGGGGAGATTCAGTTTCATTCCGACTTCAAATTAGAATTCAATTCCGAATTCGAATTTAAACTCGAAAAACTTAAAATTTGTCACTTGGCAACCCTGGCCACACGTGACTAGACAAAAAAAAAATGCATTTTTGTTGTTGTTATTGGCCTACCTTCCATATCCAGCTCTACTTCAGATTCGGGATCCGACACCGACTTCGCCTCGTCACTGTCATCCGAATCGTTGTCCGGCTCGGTAGAAGGTGCCGAGGTTGGTTTGGCCTTGGCATCGCCACCAAATGGGCACTTACTGTCAAAAATGAATTGCACATTTTTCATTCCCACATCCGTTATTTATGCATTCGTGCGTTCGACTTACCCGCCGGCAGCCGCATCGGGCATCTTGAAGTCGCCCTCCGGCACTTTGCCACCGAATTGCTCGACAAAGTTCTTGACAAACTGCAATTGTGGCATGTTTAGGATGGTCGGATTCGTATTGACAAACTCAATGAAGCTCTTTAGCTTGAGCAGATCTTCGTGTTGTATGGGAGCAGCCATTATTAATTCTCTTGTTTAATTTGTAAGTAGTTTAATTTTCTTTTTCTTTGACCACAATTCTTAGTCTTAGGGGACCGTATTTGATTTAAAGACAACTTAGGCCGACCACACGTTGTTGACAAAGAAATCTCAAAAATAGTCGCATCGAAATAGTCGATTTAGTATTCGATATAAGCATCAACTATCGAAATGTAAGTATCGGTAGATACGAGCTAGTTTGTATATTTTTTAATTTCAAATAGATTATACACCAAAAAAAATACATGAAGTAAAACTTAAGCTATTGTAAAAAGTAGTTTGAATTTGGTCCCACTACTCTTTATCGCGTTAGGTCCCACTAATACATAGAATAGTCGAGAAGAATTAATTTATTTAATTCACTCCTAGAAGACACTTCACTAGAAGAATTTGTCACTGCTGTGAGTGCAGTGTGACCGCTGGCAGCAATTGCAAAATGCGTTATTGAGTAAATGAATTGGCATTTTTATTCCCTATCGCCGTTCATTCGACTATCGATATATCGCTTCAAGAGAATTTTAGGGTGACCGTTTGCGCAATTATAACCGTTTGGTGTCACATTGGCGGCACATTTAAATTGAATTGCTCCAAGTTGCGTCGATCGATTGCCAAAATCTTCGGAGAGTAAATATCTGTCACACACATGCAAATGCCTTTTAATTAGCGTTTATCAAGAAGAGCGAGGCCAAAAAGTGAGAGTGTATTGGTGAGCAAATATAAAGCGACGCAAACCTGCTCTGGCCCATGCACTATGGGTTTTTTTTCTTTTTTTTTTTGGCATGAACTTCAAAATGAAAGATAGTGTTATGATCCGACCATCTTTCCAGGGTCCAACTATCGGTCGCCGGCAAGCTTACGGCTGACTCAGGGATGAGTACGACCTCGATAGCTGGACTGGTCGTTCCTGTCACGTCAGATGCCTGCCACGGCTCACACACTAAAAATAAATACTAGGCAAAAATAGCTTTAATTATTTGCCAGAACATTAACCGCCCTACCATAGGTTGACATCCCCCTTAACTCTCAGACACTGATCTTCAGAACGCCACCTCACCCCCTAGAACAAATTTACACTAACATATTCTTTTCACTCTCAAATACATATATTATCTTACGATCCGCTAACAACTATGGACATATTCATTATGTTTCCTAACCAGAGAACAGCAAAAATCACTTTTTTCTTGATTGGCTCATACACAAAAATTCTTACTCACATTTAATCAATCAACAAAACTCAGAGCTAAATATATTCAACTCACAACGCAATCGCATCGAGCGGCTGAGCTAGAGTTATGTGATCCAACGTGTATGTTCACATTTATTCATCGAACAAAACTCAGTATTGAATATAAGCAGATGCATACCAGCAAACGCATTGTGAGTTCGATCGAACAAAACTCAGAATTGACTGGCCAGCGCATCGTGAGCAATGCCAGAGCATTGCTCTCTCTCTCTCTCTTTCTTTCCATATCTGCCAGCAGCGCCTATGCGTCTTTGCAAGAGTTTATTCATACGAGGTGATTTTCGCTCACTCCAAACAATCGTCGTTAAGCCAAACGAACAATCAGCCGAACTGATTGGAATGACGTCGAACATGATTATAATCAGAGTGCCAACAATTGGTTCGAATAAAACTCTGCTGCGAACATGTTGAGTATGCAAGTTTGATGAATAGAGTGCGAAGCCTGTTTATTCGGGTGTTGAATAATGTGTGAGCGTTTTGCAATCGAACGAAGCCGTTCTCTGTTCCTAACCAGGGTACCTCTGGGACGAATACACGACAAATAATAAATAAATGGGATTAATAAATTAAATTAAGGGAATAAATTAATTAAATACTGAAGTACTATAGCTCCCTACTGCCATATACTTGGTGGCTTATTTCTCCTCCAAAAATTGGATCCTCTGGGGGGCAATCAAGCTCCTCTCTCCGCGAAAACTTTCCAGAACCGTACACAAATATACTATAGTTAGGTTTTTGCACATAAATTATTCAAATTAAAGAAGAGTTATTATTAACATCTGAAAGCTCTGTCGCCAAGTTTCGTTTTTGTCAGGGGCTAGCATTCTCATAATCCACTCTTGGACGACCTCCTCTATTTTAGATCCACAATTAACTTCGATGTCAATTACTATGTTTTTATCAGGCCATACAGAATGCTTATTTTTATATCTTAGTATTTGTCGCCATCAATTTATCCATTTCCTTTCAAAATATATTATTTGACAAAAGCGCGTACCTTTTTATTTTCTTGTGTTTCGGTGGTTTTCGCCAATTTTTTGCAGTATATGCTGTTTGACTGCGGCCTCTGAGCGTTTGAGGCTGATAAAAATGTCAAACGCATATCCCTCTGGAAAAAGGAGATTTTTTCGAGAAAAAGCAAACAAATTTAGTTGCATATTATTCTGCACACTTCAGCTAGTAACACCACATTCAAAAGCCTGAGCACCTCGGAGTGCCTTGATAGTTCTACTCCACGAAACACAGCTAAACTTGCTAAGATTAATATAAAAATATACATTAATAAAACTCGTTAAACAAGGACAAACACACATCAAATTGACGAATATATTATTAAACTCTAGTTTTACATACCTGAATTACGATTTTCCATCATTTAAAGTTGCATTTTTTTTTATGTGGCCAACGTAAACAATCAAACTTAAGCAATGTGTTATTTATGTACCGCCAATGTGAACACTTTTGACTTCTGAATACTTTGGGCACAGAGGGTCACAGACGACATGGGCACGGTGTGACGCTATGTAAACCTAGCATTACGGTGAACTGTACACAAAGCTACCAAGTGCGTAGTCAGCTGACTTTGACAGCGTACCGCTCAATCAGTGTGATCGTAAAAAATGTTATCGTTTGATTCTTTATTTAATTAGGGTATTATAATAATAAAAATAAAGGCTATTTTAAAAAACAGAACATTTCTTTTGAGTTTATGCCAAAAAAAAACCCTTAGTGCATTGGAGGAATTTAGGAAGATGGAACGAGAACATATAAGGGACCTAAGCAGCCGCCATACCGACAGTAAGACGGCAAAGCGACTACAAGAATGGTGTAATCGTCACTTCATAATTTAATTGTAATTCGGGACTTAGTGAAGTAAATTTAAGAGGAGAAAATTGGATTTTTTGTTGCTAACAAAATCGAAATTAATTTAATTTTATACCAGCCGCAGATAAAATTTGTGCGTGTCCAAAGATATCAGTGATCGCCGGGACACCTAAATATACATACATATATTTTTAAGAAACTAAAAACGTGAAAACGTTATCAAATACTGAGAAGGCACCAGAAGAGTGATCGTGGGTTTTGGGTATATTTCCAGCGTGAAAAAGGTCATCGCCACTGGCCACGGGGTCACTTTTTTTGGCAGGACCCCTCCCAGGTGAAGAATTTTGGTGGCAGAGCTGTTATTTTCGTCCCGAACATCCTGTGGCGGACCGTTTAATGCCATTGTTCACGTTGCGGATAGCAACAGCAGGAAGGAAAAATAAGTGAGTCCGTTCCGGTATTCCCAGTCTTGGGCAACATAAAGCCTGGCCAGACAGAACCCAGTCACACCTAAGAGGTTGTTTTTTTTTATTTGTGGGTCTCCAACCCCACTTCTTGATAGTAAGATCCCGGACCAGTGCTTCTCCAAGGCGGTAGCCGCTATATGAACGTGATCGTTCATACCCGGAGGTAATGACGACGCACTGCAAAAATTGTAACTTTTGAACGGAAAGAGATATTTGAAAAATTCCAAAGGGAAGGTGATAGAGAATTTCAGTAGCTTTAAAATAAGCTAAAGATCATCATTGTAGGCGAACAGGGTAACTCAGGATCGGTTGCCAAAGTGCAAAGCTTAAGACACTAAAAACGTTGCAAGAAATAAACAAAACATTTTAACTTTTTAAAAACGATTTATTAAAAATTAAGTTGTAAAACTACTTATAGTTAACCATACTTAGTAAAAAGCTCACTTTTAATTCCTAAAAATTTTGATTTTGGTTGGAAAATAAATATTTTTACTAATAAAAAGTTAGCTTCTTATTGAAATTTTCTTAATTTTAAGTAGTTTTACAACTGCATTTTGAATAAATCGTTTTGTAAAAAAGTTTAAATGTTTTGCCTATTTCTTACAACCTTTTCAGTGTATTAATCTTTGCACTTTGGCAGCCGATCCTGAGTCACCCTGATGACCTACAACCTGATGCCGTTAAGCTCATTTTAAAGCTACTATTCTCTACCACCTTCCCTTTGGAATTTTTCACATATATCATGCAACGTTCGAAAACGGCCCAACTCTCGTGCAACAAGGAAAGTGGCAGTTTCATTTCATATCAATACATAGATTAATCATGCATAATGATACGTTCAAGTCGCTTCATACTCGTAAGAGGCAGAAAAGTGTATTATAATTTTGCCCAGGAGTTTGAAGGAATCATCTCCGACCACATAAAGTATATATATTCCTGATCAGCATGACGAGCTGAGTCTAGTGAGCTTTGTCCGTCCAGTCTGTCTGTTTCTACGCAAACTAGTTCCTCAGTTTTCAAGCTATCGAGCTGAAATTTTGCACAGAGTTTTCTTTTGGCTGCACGCTGCTAATATGTCGGAACCACCCGGATCGGATGACTACTTCTTGTAGCTGCCATAGAAACCTTCGTTCGGAAAATGGGCTTTTGTGAGAAAAACCTTTTTTGATTTCAATGTTAGCTTTCTTAAACTCGGTCACTATCAGCAATGTCACAGAAATCTCTAGAGATTTCATCTTCGGTTGGTTTGGTCGGTGTCACAGAACTTCAAGAGATTTCATTTTCTTATTTGAAAATTTAGTTACAACAGAAGCTTTTCCAATTGAACTATCATTTCTAAAAACAGGGCTCCATCTCTCGCAAAAAAATTTCCCTTTTCTTAGTTAAGGGAAGGGGTAGTTTGATGTTCAAGTGATATTTATTAATTGTGTTATATGTTTTATGATGCATTTTTAAATTATTATTCAAATTTATATATATTCATTTCATATTCTGCAAAAATAAAAAATGTGTTCGCGCCACTTATCTAGTGTAACTTGCCAGCCCTTAGGCAGCTGGCTCTTACATAGATTGCGACCAAGCTGCAGATGGCCCCACTTGAGGTGGCTGCTTTTGACAAATACGAAAGACTTTTGTTGGTTTGGGGAATAATTATTAAAACGCAAATTGCAATGTTTAAACTAATCAAATAATTTATTCATTTGATGCAACATATCCAGAAAAATAATGTTGTTTACATTTCCAAAACTAATTTTACTTGTCAAAATTGTTTGGGTGGTGAATTTTGCTAAATCTCCTGACAAAACACGAGAGATATGAAACCAACCGAAAGAGATTTCTGTGACACCGAGAATTGGTTTTGGGTTGGAATTTGGTTGGAAGAGATTTCTGTGGCATCGCTGTATAAAAATTATATGTTTGCAAACTGATCTGTGAAGTTTGGTCGAAATCGCTAACTTTTGACACGAGCTTTTCCAAGTGTATTAAAACTTCGGCTCGGACGAAGTTGAGGTTTTCTGTCTCGTTATATTTTATTTAGAAATATATATTTTACAAAAATTTTCACTCTAGAAGCGTGAACCAGCGCGGACGCATTTTTTACAGTCCGTCAAAGTTGGAAAATATCGTACAAAAGTAGTACTTCAGTAAAACGCCAATAACTCAACTAATTTTCAAAAGAAAATTAAATTTTGTAATGCTTTTGAATTGATATATCTAAAAAAAAAAAAAAAAACCAGCTTGCAATCGGAATATCCGTTTGGTTTTAATACGTTCCCAAACGTGACATTTGAAACCAAAAAAAAACACCAAAATTTATGAGTTTGAAAAATTGTTCAACTTTGAATCACTGTAAAAACAGTTTTGGTCTAGTTGGAGTTCCCATTATTAAATTTATTCGGTCAAAAAAATCGACCATACATTTTTGATTTTTGCAACGCTAAATCGGCCAAACCGGCCACTGTGCGACGCACAGTCAGAATTTTTTTTTCATGCTAGCCTTTATTATTTATTAATTACACTAGTTTACAGCCAAAAAGACCCATTTCTACTGTAACTATTAATAAGTGTAGTTTGGATTGGTGATCTCAAAAATCAATTTCAAACATTTTTTCATGGCAACGCTTTTGAAATATGAACTTTTTTAATTTTTTCGGTAGGTGCACTTACATTTTAAGCCGTATCTTACTTCATAATCATCAGATGGAGTCAAGCAAGATATGAATCGAAAGGTAATTGAATTGTCAATAATCGCAAAAAACACTATTTTCGAATCGGTTAAGTAGTTTGAATTCAATAAAAAAAAATATTCAAAAAAATCGATTTTTTGCTCGAAAGCGCAATAAATTTCGTTTCCAAACGCCTAGGAAAAATATTTAAAAATTCAAAAAAACTATTTTTATTTTATCTACTTAAGAACCGCACCTCTGCGAAGAAAATACGATATTGATGAACAAAATCTATAAATGAATTCAAGAGCTGTGAGCAATTGAGTGCTGAAAAAGTGGTGTTTTTGAGATTTCTTAAAAATAAATTTTCCTTTGCTTCGACTTTTGTTCTGTTCTGGAATTTTTTTCTGATTTGGCTATTCGCCCACTTCTAATATTTTGTAAACACTTAAAATACTCAAATTTTACTATTAGTTCCTTCACTTAAATTGATCCAGCTACAATATTTATTCATAGATTTTCTTCATCAATACCTTATTATCTTTGTAGAAATACGATTCTTATGTTTGTCCTGTGTCGTCGTCCCTGGTGGTTGTACTCGCCTCAAATTAGGGATTTTGCCAAGACCATACATAGTTGATATGCTCCTAAACCATTCCAGTGAAGCTCCTTTAGGATAGATAGGAGATTTTGTCGGTCACCTAATAACTTATTGAAAACTTATCCATTTAAACACATCCCAATATTATTGAGGCAGCACAACTTACCGTGTGCGAAGGTCACTACAAAAAACATAAAATTAATTAATTTGTCGTCAGTCTTAAGTACAAATTGTTGGGAATAAGTTTTATTTATAATATATGAAGTCAGGAAAAAAAAATAAAAATGAATTGCTAAATTTTGATGAAGGGGAGGGAGAATGAAACGCTAGCCAGGATAAGGCAATTCCAGTCCTAATTGTGTTAGGTGGTGCTCGTTATGGATGGAGCATCACAGGTTGGGTGGGTGCGTAGTGACAATTCCATCTATGTCACCAAAATTTTGTCGTTTTGAGTAATCGTTGATGTGTAGTATTGAAGATTGTCACGAAACTGCGGGCAGGCCGCCGGGTTGACCACCCGAAAAACTTTGCTGTTTCGTAACATACTCTCTGAGATCGACGCGTTCATGAAGACAGACAGACAGTCGACATGGCTAAGTCGACTCGGCTGTTGATGCTGAACAAGAATATATATAGTTTATAGAGTCGGAGATGCTTCCTTCTGGCTGTTACATACTTCCACTTTTAATGGCTACAGGGTATAAAAAATGTTAACACAAAATTGTGAGTCTGCGATGTTACACTGGAGTTATTTGTTTGACAATCGACGCATTGCCTAACTACCTTCTATTACTTTGTATCATGGAATATACAGAACTTGCTCAAATATGGATGAAACGTTAATAATGTCTGCCTTGTTGGAAATATTCAAATTTATCTTTACTCTATTGAAATTGTACCTACCAATGCCAACAAATATTTGTTAGAAAAAACTGATTTTTTTTTTTGTAATCATTTTAGTATTTTTTTTATTCTCAATGTTTCGTCTTTTGTTTTTTTCTTTTTTTGTTTTTTTTTTTTGTTAGTTTTTTTCTGTTTTTCATTTTGTTGTGGAATTAATTTATTAATAATTAATTGTTAAGGTTTTACTTATGGATTTAGTATCTGGCGTTCAACTTATTACTCTTCTCTCGCTCTCTCCCTCTCTCTTGCTCGCTTCCCCTGTAACTCTCTCTCTCTCTCCGCTGCTGCTGCTGCTGCTGCTCGGTTGGCGTGGGCGCAGGGGGCAGGGCAGGGCAGGGCCAGTTCTCATTTTTCAAATAATTTTTTAGCATAACTATTAAATAATTGTTTTGTTTTTCCATATATATAATGTTCAGTGGTTGTTGTTGTTGCTTTTTCTGTTTTCTTTTGTTTACCAAATTCAATTTTATATATTTGCATAATTATGTAATTATTATTATTATTATTGTAAATACTCAACAAGTAAATTGTTCAAGTATTTTGCAATTTCATATTTTGATTTGTTGTTTTTGTTTTAGTTACTATTTAAACACTTAAAAGGTATTTGAAATTTCTTTGCGTTTTTGAGAGAAACAACTGAAAACATAAAGAAAAACAAAAAGTGATTTTTTTTTAAAACATTTTTACTTGTTTATTTTTGTGGTTTTGTTGTTGTTTTTGTAGCTGTTGTTGTTGGGTTCTTCAGTTGGCGAGAGAAACCGAACCGCATAAAAAAAAAATAATAATAATAATTAATAGGGGTGTTTGTTTATAATTTAAGGATGTGCATTTTACATGTTCTCACACACACAGACACACGCGTGCTTTTTCATAAAAAAAATTATATATTATATGTGTGTGTGTGTGTGTGTGTTCAAGTAACCGAAAAAAAAAACGGGGAAAAAAATCTCTTATAACCTGCTGGCTCTTTGCCTAAACTTAAAGGAAAACGTACTTCACATTGTGGTACAAATTTTAAAGTGCTTAGTTGGGGCGGGGGGTAGGGGTTAGGCATAGATTATTATTTTTATGTACAGTGTTGTATTTTCTTTTACTACTTGTTGTTGTTCTGCTGTTACTGCCATTTATATATATATATATATATATAAGTATGTATATATAGTTTAAAGATTTACTTAGATTTTAAGTTTTAATTTTAAGAGAAAAAAAAAACTATGTGTGGGTGTGGGTGTGTGTGTTTGTTTTTGCTGCTGCTGCTGCCGCACAGCTGCTTCAGCTCTCTCTCTCTCTCTCTCGCTTGCACACTTTCTCGGTTACTTCGTTTGGTTGGTTGGAATTGAAGAGAACCCCTGAAAGTGTTTCAACACCTCTACACACATATACAATATATATGCGTGTGTATGTATGTTTATCGAACTATATATATATATTATTGAAACATTTAAGCTTGGTAGTGGTTCATCAATTTCTGTTTCGTTTTTATATTATATATTTTTATTATATATATTTATATATATATTTCTATTAATATGCCTTGGATATTAATATTTAATACAATGTTATGCATAGGTTTCTTTTTTTTGTTTGTTTTGTTTTCTCATTACAATTATGGTTTAAAATTATTAAAAAAAAAAACATTTATATTTATATAAATTTTTTTTGTTTGTTTTTTGTTTTGTTTAATAAAAACTATTACATTATAGTTTATGAAGTAATTAGAAATATGTGTGTGTGTGTGTGTGTGTATTGGTACAACTTGTTGAAAGTTTTTTCTCAAAATATTTTGTGTTGATTTTTTTTGTTTCTATGGTTTGGATTAACATTTCAACTATTTTTGCTTTTTTTGTTTTGTTTTTGTGGAGTAAATACGGTTACCAACACAGTTTTCAAAGACACTTTTGCAATAAAAACAAAGTCCGACAAGCATCTCTGCCTCGCTCTGGCGTTATCTGTGTGTGCTGCATTTAAGAGATATTGAAATTTTACATACTTTTGCTCTAGGCCAGCGTTGGTCAACGAGAGCGAGAAATAATGTGTCTAAAACAGACCCGGCCACTCAGACCAGCTACCACGAGACGAAGTCGGTCGTGATTTTAGGCAAACGCGAGCCGAACTCATGATTGTGTGTATCGGTGAACATTGAATTGCAAGTAAAACGGCTGTAGTCTGGAGAGAGCTCTCTTGCACACCAGCACAAGCACACTTTTTTGTCCTCTCCATTTGGCCGGCACTGGTCTAAAAAGAGCCGAGCTTAAGAGCGTTTTTGGAGTAAGCACATAAATTTGAGGGTTTTCGGATCACATTCAGTGGCAAGATATACTTAACAAGGTAGCCGCACTCGCTCTCTCGCTCTCTTTGCTTACTTCTTAAATGTCACTCTGTAAACAACCCTTGTGAGAGACGCTTCTCCGCCGACGAATTTTTTTGCGTTCAGCTTCTTATTTAAGCAGTTGTGAGAGAGCGAGTGCGGCTACCTTGTTAAGTATATTTTGTTCAGTGGTCTCATAAAAATCACATGTCTGAGCATTTTCAGAGTTGCACTCCACCATATGCGTCTGAAAAAGAGCCTTTGAGGAGGACCTTCAAGTGCCTAACTTTTATGTGTCGTTTATGAGGTTTTTATATGCTTCGTTGGGAGGGTGAAAGCACTTATATCTGTGTCAGAAAAGCGTCCGATGAGACTCAGAAAACTTCCACATTAAGTGCAACCCTTTTCATAGAAAACGCTCATTCCAAAGCGCGTGCACATTATGACGGTGAATGCTCATAAAAAAGTGTCCGACAACGCACATATTGCTTGCTGGGGGATTCGATCTAATTGTTTACTCTCTTGGCCTCAGCTTCGGCATACGTTCGGCTGGTGTATGTGTAAATAGCGAAATGTCTTCGGCCCCTGGGGGGTACCGGTGACCATTGACTCTTTCTGTTCTGGGTTTTATAGAGCCTTAAATAGTTGACTTTGCACTTTTTATTGTTAGAAATCCTGGGCGTGAATTACGCTGAGAAGCCTTTACAGTACGAGTTGTGGATCATAAATATTCTGTAGCTATATGGTTTTAATATGGAGTCCAATACTTGATATCGAAAAGTTGAATTCAAATATATATTTTAGTATTTAACATTTAGCATTAAATCTACAAAGAAACCTATGAAAATAAAAAAAAAACTCATTATTTGATTCAAAGTTCTTGTGTCCGACATGACTGGAAGCCTCATCAAGGCTTTAAGTTGATTTGCAACTATTTCGGTCTGATTTGACAAAACGAAATGAACCCCAAGAGTCCAAAACGAAGTCTAGGCTAATCGGCAAGGCATATTATAATACAAAAATTTGTTCTGTAAACAATTTTCTAAAACAACTGTTAAAAATTGCCTTAACAGCCCCAAAGGGGACCTGTCCAAGCTTTTCTCATAAATAATCTAAGAGCTTTAAGTGTCAAAAATAAACTTTACATTGCTTAAATGTAACTGAAATAAATTCAATATAAACTCTCAAAATTTTTAATGTAAAATAACTGATCTAAGGTAAAATCTATTCACAAATAGATGGGGGGGGGGGGTAAAGGTTCCACTGTGGAAGTAAGCTTAATGTATTCTGTCGAAAGTAATACACTAAAAGAGGGAGATAGACTACAAACATTATGTAGACATAAATAGAAGTACTTGTAATGGGAATCCGATGGCATCCATTTTCTATTACTAGTAATTCAGCTGTGCATAATGGCAAAGTAAAGCAGATGGTATGGGATTATTAGAAGTAGAAGTAATCCATTATGTAAATGTAATGGTATCAATTTCTCTTTGCGAAAGCAAACCAAATGCCATTAAGCATATGCAAAAGTCTTTGATTAAAGGAAATCAGAATTATATAATCATGTTAGGTTATTTGTTCTAATTTATATCAAATACACAGAGCGAGCTGGCTTGGCTACGTTGGAGTTGATCCCAAACGCTTCTAGTTCTTATGACTTCGCCTCAATTTACAAAAGTGTCTTTGGAATTGCTGTGCTAATCACCTTACAAAATGTATTTGCCATTTGTTCTTGTTGTTACTTGCTCATTTTATATATGTTTTATATATATATTTTTAAGGGGTTTGCTGTTGTTGTTGTTCATATGTTTAAAAACTAAAAACTAAAAAAATAAGAAGGCAAATTGTAACAGAATTTTGATACAAAACAATTATGAATATGTGGGTGGGGTGGGTGTGGGTTGTGGGTTGTGGGTGGTTATGGGTGTGTGATTCGTTTTCATTTTAAAATTGTTTAAAATTATAAATCATGTAAAAATCCGTGGTATATAAATAATTTCTATACATATATATAAATCAATAATTATATGTGTACATTTAAGGAGACTTATGAGTGTGCATGTGTATATGTGTGTGTGTGTGTGTGTGTGTGTGTGTGTGTGTGTGTGTGTGTGCCGTTGAACAACAGACCAAGCAAACTCCCTTTTGGAAAACACACAAAACAATTTTTTGCTATGAAAAAAAATTTGTTTTCTTATCAACTTTTTGGGGGAATCGTTTTTCTCTTGTTTTGTTTTATGCGTTCCTAATAGCTAAATTACATTTATTATAATATTAATTATTCTGCTGTTTTGTTTTTGTTGTTTTTATAGTTAACAAAAAAAAAAAAAAGTTTAAAGCAGCCTTTAAACAAGTTTCTTCTCTTTTTTGTTTCTTTTTTTTAATTTTTTAACTGCGCTTGCTAAGATTTTTGTTTTATTTACCTGCTGCTGGCTATTTTTTTTTTTTGTTTTTTGTTTTTTCATTGTTTGCTTAACGCTTGTTTATCACATTTAATATAATATATATAGATATATATATATATATATATTTATATATATATATATATATAGTTTTATGCAAAAATTTTAATTTTCTTTTTCTTTTGTTTTTGCGACATTTTTTTCGCTGTGGAAATTCTGCTTCTTTTTTTTGGGTGCAGCAGCAACATTTGGGGCAGCAGCAGGAGGGTCAAGGGAGGGGGTGGGCGGGCAGTGACTACAGTAACTTTACAGCAATTCTTGTTGCATGAGCAGCATTTGTTGTTGCTGTTGCAGTTGAGCCTGCTGTTGCAATTGTTGTTGCTGCCAGCGCTTGTATTTGCCTTGGTAGGCGCGTGTTGTTGTTGTTGCTGCTGCTGTTGCTGCTGATGATGGTGGTGTTAATGTTGTTGTTGTAGTAGTAGTTAAGGGCGCGGCAGCAGCCTGCTTATAGTGGGCTGCATCCATCACAGTCTCATAGCAATAGGCCGCCGCATCGAGTAGCGTTGCTGCATAGTTGTTATTGCTGCTGCTGCTATTTTGTTGCTGTTGCTGCTGTTGGGTGACTGCTGCTGCTGCTGCGGCGGCGAATTATGAATTGGAATTACGTTTAGTTGGCAGCTAGGATGAGCTAGACTGATTCATATTGCCAAACATGTGGGCTGAGAACGATGTCTGACCCGCTGAATTGGCCTGCGATGTGGAGGATTGCTGCTGTTGCTGCTGCTGTTGTTGTTGCTGCTGTTGCTGTTGCTGCTGCTGCTGATTGAGCGAGCCGCGTCCATGTTTAGGTATGGGCGGCTGGATATACTCGTGCCGAGCCAAGGCGAACACATCCATGCGATCCTCCTTGCGATACGCCAAACAGCCGCGTATGAAACTCTGCAAAAACGAAAAGAGAAGAAGAAAATTTGAATACAGTTTCATTTTGGTATTCATAGTCAGAGTGTGGATTGTCTTGAAGTATCACCCAAGTAGTAGGTACTCTGTGTTGCTTTATAAGCTCGTGCTAAAACACAAAAGAAACTGCTTCTGAACAGATTCGATGCGTTTACACAGGATTAGTTATTAAGGGCTCCAACTAGGGATGATGTAAACAAGAGTTTTGTCGTGTAGGGATCATTGAACTCTTAAAACCTAACAAACAACCCATGGCTTTGTTCACAGAGAGTTCAATGCCAGTGTTTATGGTCCACGGTAATACCCAGATCGTGGAAAGATTCCACCTGTACGAGCTGATAAGAATTAAAAAGGAATTTATGAGTTCTAAACTGAAGATAAGAAGTCCCAGTAGACGCAATTTCAGTATCAGAAGACAATGAAAAGCATTCTCAAACAATGATGCCAACGAGATTAAACAAAAAGGGTCAACAAAACCATAAAAAAGGGACTACATTTTTAATCTAATTAATTTTTATTCTATTTCGAAATTTTTTAGAAAAAAGAAAAAATTAGAAAAAATTTAAATAGTTTAAATGTTTTTTTTCCCTTCTGAGTCCTTATAGCAAATAGCTTCTGCCCAACACTTAAAATTGTTGTCAACCTTGTCCCAGTTTATAAGGTGTACATTAATTATATTCAAAATGTGTCTTTGAAATCTTTAGAGATTTTCGTATAAACGATTGCATTTCGCTCTAAACTTCCAAGACATTTTAAGTAAAGTGACAAGAAAAGGTTAGTTTACCGATATGGAAGATCAACTTCCCTTTGAGCCAAGGCTGCAAACATGTACAACCTGTTCAATTGATTGAGGTTCGGTCCGGGGGTTCGAACTCGTTGAAAAGTTTGACCGGTTCCTGTACTTATTGACTTACGGTTTTGGTTCGAGTCTTGGATCTTGGTTCATAGATTGTTACATGTTGACCAAAAATTTAGCCAATTTTCAGAAAAAGTCGAATGCACCACATTCCTTATTGTTATCATTCATGGGACCTTCAAATAGCCTTTCAAAAGAGCTAGGTCTTTAAATTTTGAAAGATAGCCTCACTTTTTTGGTACACAGTGGAAAAAATTAAGCTCCATTGGACTCAAGAAAAGAACACGAAATGTGTCAAAAACAATGTAAGAAAGAGTCGAAAACATTCAACACATTTGTCCTCATAAAAGTTGAAAATATTTCGTTCTTGTTTTCAGTTGACGGCAACTTTATTTCTGTCATTCATTATCATTTCAACCGATTCTTATGTTTTCCGTTCATATAATTAAGAAAGTTATTCAAGTTCTTGAGAAATCGACTTAAATGATTGTTTCAACCAAACCTTTTTTTTCTATTCGTTGGTTCCGGTTCGGGAGGTTAAATATTTGAAAAGTTCGGTTCGAGGGACCCGAAAAACCCCAACCCCAAAAGGACCAATTTGCAGCCTTGCTTTAAACACTTGGTTTCTATTATCGTAGTGACCGAGCATATTAGCATCACTTTTCTGTAAAGACAAAGTGATTGCATTGAACATGCTATCGATAATACGAAAATTTCTAGCAATTTCTGTTGGCCCCACCCGATTAAAAGGATTTATCTATCTGATGGGCTTTGACTTTAAAAAAGCTGTTTTTAGGTTCGTAAAATGTTTAGTGATTGTAAAAACCTGTGTCACATTGTAATAAAATTAGCATATTTTGAATGATGATTGGCAACACTGCTGTCGAAAGCCTTACTAGGTTAGGTTAGAGGTTAGGTTGAGATTGCTAGGGACAGCCAGAACTGTCCCTACACTTGAGCAAAGATAGGCCCACCATATAATTTCCAATTCTCATGACAACCATTTTAAGAATGACAAGAATTTTACAAGAGACGAATCTCTATCTAATACCCTTGTTCCACTGGCGAACATTCAATCACATTCTCGAAAAGTGAATTTTTCTTGTTCCACTGACGAATGTTCTTCACGGCCACACTAACGTTATTAACAAAGAACAGCTGATTGAATTGCTATGGCGGCAATTGTAAATCAAAGTTCGCCATCCACATGTCAAGCAGCATGCCCTCCTGGCAGTCCCACCACGATAAAGGTAGTTGGCGGGATTCATACAAAAGAAATATTACTGCATTTTAACATTCTAAAACAAAGAATGGAACAATTGCAGTTTGCCTTGGCCATGTACAACTCATGGGCGTAGTCGGTTTTCAGTAAGTGGGTCTATACAGTTCTGCCACTGTGCTAAACTACCACCCACTGAACTGAAACCCTCTTTGACCATGGCAACACCATTGACAGAGCAGCTGTTCTTCTTGGGCAGTTTCATAGCATATCGTTAGAAAATCTAGCCTTTTAGCGAAAAATAGCTATATGTCGTGACAGTAGCTAGATTATCCATGACAGTGACTTGATCATCCGTCGCGGATGATCTACCGAATGGACATTCATCTCTTATGAGGAAATACACAGAAAGAATGAGGTCATTTAGATCATCCAGCGGATGACCTCTAGAATGTGCCAGTGGAAGAAGGGTATAAAATACTTCCGAGATATTGAGTTGAAAAGGGTGACCCCAAGTGTTTTGACCAGGCAACCGTATACCGCAGGCAACCGGAACCGTTTACCGAAAAGAATCGATGAAAACTCAGAATCGAGCCGGAACCCTTATTTTCATTTAAACGGTATTCTTGGAACCGAAAAGAACATAAACATTGTACCGGTAAAGTTTTGGTTGTAAGTTGAACAATTAAACTGCGAAGTCTCGGCATTTTCTCTAATTTCATTTTCTAATACCACTCGAACCTGTGAACATTAAATTACTTGGGTAACTACCTAGGCAAATCTGTATTCAAAAATGTTATCCATTTCTGTTCAAATGTAACTAAATTAGGAAATCAGCTGTGACACTTTATCGGAAAGTAGAGACGAAGTCGATTCATATTTCGCGAACTTACATCAACACTGTCTTGAGGTATGACAGGAATAAACTAATACCTCGAAATTTTTTTTTTTTGTATTCTTTATCAATCCAATTCGAAGATATGAAATCTCAACAAAAGCCAAAGGATCTTTAAACGATATCGTCTGCAGGATAAATGAGATATGACGCTTTTATTGGATCATGAAAATGAAACTGTATGATGATTGTACACCATATAGAACACGATATAGCGAGTATTTCTGCATCATTAGCTCAAAAATCGTGTTTTTTAAGTCTTATAAATAGAGGAAAGCTAACTTCGGCTCGACCGAAGTTTTTACACCCTTGTAGCTTGTATGATTTATATAAATTAGTAGCCTGATTCCACTGACACAAATATGTACATTCGGCCAAATGTACACATTTTTGACAAGGCCTCCTATATATATTTTCTACACCCAATTTCTATGCCAGCTATACTATACAGTTGTCCTATTAAACTTGGTGGAATCATGTGGAAGCATAGATAACTTGTAAATACAAGGTTTGGGGACGTTTGCGTTGAAGACAAAAAAAGTTTTTATCACTAAAACAACATTTTCGACCGATGGTTCCTATGGCAGCTATATGCTATAGTCATCCGATCTGACCGGTTCCGACAAATGTGCTGCGTATTTGTACCAAAAGACTTCGTGCAAAGTTGGGTTAAGATAGCTTTAAAACTGACGGAGGAGATAGCATAGAAACAGACGGACAGACAGACGTACATGGCTATATCAACGCAGCTCGTCATGCTGATCAAGAATATATATACTTTATGTGGTCGGAGATGCTTTCTTCCATGCGCTACAAACATCTCGACAATTTTAATATACCCTCTACAAGGGTATATGCAAATCGAATACATCCGAATTTTTGTGTGTCTCTAGGTAGCTTACCTAGATTTTCTTTACATTTTACCGGTACACGCCGGTATACCGAAATAAAAGTCCAGGTACCAATGCAGAGCCGAATACCGAAATAAATTAGAACCAAAAACAGAACCTATTTTACCGAACCAAGGGTTCGGTACGTACCAGAACCAGAACCGTAACCGAAAAACGATTTGGTTTGATTTACTGGTTTTGAGTCTTTTTCTAATAACAGCTGGGCAGGGTCAAAGAAGACCCAAGCGAGCTGCATGCCTGTCGACGAGGCAGTGACCTGTTAGGGCCCCATCAGAAGAGGGATATTTGCTTTGCTTTGGCGAAAAAGACTGCTGGTGCGTTTCAGGTTGAACGTGAGCCACGTGACCATAGCTACAGCGCGCACACCGCAAGGTTATTCCATCGATCCGTAGCCAGGCGCCAGGTTTCATTTCTTGTGACCAGTTTGTACGAGGCTTAGGGCATCCTCTCAGGGAGGAGCTGGATGGTAGTACCCTGTCTAGGTTTTAAACATATTTTTCTGAATAATGGATATGTGTTTAACAAAATAATTCGGTGATATAAAAGGGAAACACGAGTATTGCAGCTGAGATGTTAGAATTTGTTCAAAAATTTTAGGTACTTTTTTGTGCGTACCTTAAACGTAGTACATTAAAATTTTTTACCGTACTTTGAACATAACGTACAGTACTTTGTGTGTCCCTAACTCCGTATTCACACTGAAACTGTCAAACTGTTAAAGCCAAAAATACATAGGCTGGGGTGGTCAATCAAAAGTGGCAACATTCAAATTGCAGCAGAGATTTTATTAGTGTAATCATCTTCTTAATTGGCCACAAAAATTGACCTAAGGAACGGTGCATAATAATAGATTTCCAATGATTTGGATCGATACGCATTAGCGTAAACAAAACTGTTCAATCTGCTTAGCTAACCGTACCCACACCTGAATCTTCACTCACGTTTTATGAGTCAACTAAAACGCACATCCTCATGTTTTAAGGCCTACAAATAAGGGCTCAAGTCGACAATTTTAAGGCAAACTTAATGAAGATTTCTTAGTAGGCGAGAGGAGACACACTTACCTTGGCCTCATTGGACACAGTTGGCTTGTTGGAGAATTGAACTTCGGTGGCCTTGAGTATGGTATTCTCCTCCAATATGGTGGCCTGCGATTGATTATGACCAAACGGCTTTTTGCCATAAAGACACTGATAGAATATGACCCCAACGCTCCACACATCTACTTTTGATGAGATTTTCGGTGGATTTTTGCCCACAACAAAGCACTCGGGTGGTAAATACCTACAAAGGGATTGAAAATTAGTTCACAACATTCCATGCAAATGATGGGATCACTTACCAATATGTGCCCGCTCCCTGCGATGTCAGATCCATGCCATGATCTGGATTATAATTCTCATCGTCCATCACTTTGGATAAACCGAAATCGGTGATTTTGATCTCGCCACAAACATTGCCCTCGGTGAGAAGAATGTTTCCCGGCTTCAGATCATAATGGATGACGGGCGGTTTAATCTCATTTAGATACTTGAGTGCAGATACAACCTGGGGAGGGGAATGTTAGCTGTAATGTTCAAAGATTCCCATCCAGGGGTCGATCGAACTCACCTGCATTATTATCGAGCGCGCTTCACGCTCGGGTATAGTCTTATGCTGCTTTAAATAAAAGTCTAGATCATGACCATCGCAATACTCGAGAACGGTGCAAAATGAATTGGCATCGATCTCAAAGACATCATAGAGCTTAACAACACGCGGATGATCCAGGGCCTTATGGATATTGTACTCCCGTAAGGCGTGTCTAGAGAAATGGGTAAGGGGATGAGGTTATTTCAACTCCCTATGGCGAATGGTTACTTCTAAATCAACTCTTTATCTAGCTGCCTATCAACTGGTTAATTGGGTAAAACTAACTAGTTCAATTTCTCGTCTGTTACAGTGATTCACAAAAGTATTTGTCCTGTAGGCATTTCTTCAACGACTTACTGCAAGACGAATACTTTAGCTGGGCACTCTGAATGAATCTTAACTCTCTTCTACAACTCAGCCTACATTAGTAAGTACGCTCTCCTCTGCTACTCTTCCATTCATTCCCCCCCTCTGCTAAGCTCCCAACCTTTCTTCTCCTCCTCATCTCTATCTACTCACTTGATATAATTAGCTTTCTTATCCTCCTTCCAATCCTTGTTCAATTGGTGCACCTTACATGCTACATAGCGTTGCTCCTTAAGGTCAAAGGCCTTATGCACCTCGGAGAAGCCGCCCTTGCCCAAGAGCATTAACAGCAGATAGCGATCATTCAGCACGGGATGATTATTAAAGCGGGACTGAAAACCAGAGAAAGAGAGAGAAAGGCGCGCGATTAGCATTGATTAGAGCAAGATGGATGCCTAGCTGTCTGGGCACATACCTGATCCTCATTGAGTATCCGCTTGAGCTCGCGGATATGCAGATTACGCTCACGCTCCAGCTTCTCCATCTCCAGCTGCAGATCCGCATCCTCCTTTTTGAGCGCATTTTGACGCAACTTCAAGATCTCATCATATTCATAGTACTCCTGCGCTGTATAGGCACCCGACACGGGATCAGGTTTAAGGAAAGTGCCCGAATCGGAGCAACTGCCGCTATCATTGCCACCCAAACCGGCGCCGCCGCCGCCACGATCCGAGAGTCGATCACCCACACCGCTGTTGCCCACATTGCCGCCAGAGCCGCCGCCACCGTTGTGCAGCAATTGAGCCTGATTGGCCTGTGTGGAATTGGAGCGTGAGAGGCCGCGACCGCTGCCGCCACCGCCGCCACCACCACCGGCATTATTGCCACCCAAGCCGCCGGCATTGTTGCCACCCAGACCGCTGTCCACGCTGCCGGCGGCACCACCAACACCGACGAGACGATCACTGCCCGGACCGACACCGCCGCCGCCAGCCAATTGGGATGAATCATTGGAATTGGAATTCTGTTGCTGCTGCTGTTGCTGGTTGTTCTGGTTGCTATTGTTGTTACGCTTGCGTCCGGACTCAGCCGGACGCTTTTTCATCAGCTGCTTTTTCTGGCGATCGATTTCTTCGCGTTCGGCGGTGATTTCCTCCTGCCGTCGGCTCAGCTCCTGGAAGGCATAACCGTCCGTCCAGTTCTCCTGAAGGGGTAAAAGAAGAAAGAGACGAATACAATTTTAAAGAGTTTTCAGAGCTTCAAATCTTGCAGTTAATCCTGCAGAAGAGTTTCTTTGTAAAGTCTATGCGGGGGTTGGCCAGCTTATCGAACCTTGGTTCACAGCTGCTAAGGACGTTGAAACATTTTCGCCCTGTATTCTCGGTGAAACGTTCAAAAACAGTACAAACCATTGAATAGAGGGAAACAAGCATCACTTCATCTTTTGGCCGAACCTACTCTGAATTCTGAATTCAGGGTCCGGTTCAAAAATTTGAACCAAGCCGATTCTATGGGTTTTAAGCTGTGAACCGCCTTACAGTCTTGGCTTTTACAACACACTATTATCGATATCACGTCGGGGTCACCAATATAGCTTCGATATCAAGTCGGGGTCACCAATATAGCTTCGATATCAAGTCGGGGTCACCAATATAGCTTCGATATCAGGTCGGGGTCACCAATATAGCTAACAGAGTAACTATTGATTCAAAGGGGGTCGAATAGTCTATAACAATTTGCTTTTAGAATGGTTCGGAAGGGATTAAAATTGTTTTCAATATGCTCAACAGTCGTTCAACCCCTAAATGATTACTTTATCATGTGTTGGCTTTGCTTTTGTGACCATGTAAAGCATGTGATGAGATACTTAACGCACTGAAGTGGAGTTGTAAAAGTCTTGCCGATGGTTGGCTGTTTTTCGAACACTTACTGAAGGATTCTAGGCGTTGGATTCCCAACTCGGCAGTTTAAAACTGTGAAAGAAGTCTTCTAAACTCCAAAAAATATGCTTATTATCCCGATTCAGACTCAAAGTCCATTCTCTTAAAACATTTAACGCCTGATATCAAGCAACGAGATTATTTGTTACTACAAACATTAGCGTGTGCGCTGCCAGTCAGGATTCATGTAAATCAGTAATGTTCAAACCACTAAGAAAGTAACTTGGTGATAGTAAACTTAATGCAAGTCAAGAAAAAGACCAAAAGTATCGGAATTTGGAATGAGAGGTTTGTTAAGTTTAGATGTTTTTGGAACTTCATCGATCCACTATTTTTATCCAGACTCCTCTCTAGATGGAATAAAAAAGTGATAGAGATCTTTTTCTTTGAAGTGCAATAGTCGGAGTAAGACAAGAATGCGTACTCTACTCCCTGTATCTGATTGATAGTCTGCAAGAAGGCCTTTGTCTGGAAGATGTAAATATTCGTCTGCTTCATTTTAGCCTACAAAGTTGAAGTGCTTCAAAAAAATGATAGACAACTTTGAGAAATATTGCGTCGAATAGGGAATGGAAGTCAACCTAGTAAAGGCTGAGTTAATGGTCTTTAGAAAAGGCGACAGACTGGCAGGCAAAAGCCAGTATCAACTGCATATGGAACTTCTTTTTGGCAAAACCTAATGTTAAGAATCAGAGCTAAATGGAAATACTGTTAAACGCTGCACTTTTTTACATCCGAAATAATTAAGAAAAACGTTTTTTGGGCACAAGAGCTGTATAAGGTATGCGCTCCTCTCACCTTCAACTGCAAAGTTGGTCTAAGCTCCGTGGAATATTTCAAGAGATTCAAGATAATGAAAGCTCTAAGGACGCACGCACACATGCGGCTGAAAGATGAACTGAAACAAACATGATTGATTGATTCCGCAAAGCTGAACTTTAAAGATCAAACCAGTGCTTATTGTGCACACTAGCATACACGGAGAGTGGTTATTTGTCAAGATCAGCCTTAAGTTCTGCCGTCAGTTCATCTTTCAGCCGCATGCGTGCGCGCGCCCTTAGACCGAAGACATGCGTAAGGGACAGGATGCAGCCAAACAAGAATTTACAGATGCCTTGACCTTAAGCTACAGCATCGGACAACCAGCAAATTCAACTGGCTGATGAAAGTGCGGCTTGACCTTATTAAGTTGTCATCAAATTCGTACAAAGGATCGGTAGACATGCCTTAACCACTTTGTAATACTGGAGAAAATGAGGATTTGCCTCACTTTTTAGGAAGATATGCTATAAGGATCACAGATGGGCGACAAAGGAGGAGCTACATGATATCCTAGACGAGAATTGGGAGGGTCTGGCTAAGCTTTGTTTTATAGAAAGAAGATTTTGGATACAAAATTCTAATTCTACAAATTCTAGTCAAAGCACCGTACTACTGAACGGTCTGATATCTTGGAAAGTTACGCGTAGTAAGTGGGTGTGGTGTGAGGCAAAATGTGTCTGACCGACGGACGGTTCGCGCCAACGAGAGCGAGGCTAAAAAGTGAGATTGTATTGCTTAGATCTGACCGCATCGAAGGCTAGCCAAGAGAGTAACCTCAGCTTTGGCATGCGGCTAGTTTATGTGTAAATAACGAAATATCTTCGGTCCCTGGTGGTACCGGTGACTATTGCTGCTTTAGTTTGTTATATAAGTTATTGGAATTTTATTATATTACTCCCCAGAGATTAGTCGAGAGCTTGAGTGAGTGAACAAAATTGAATTATTTACTAAACAAAACAAGTGAATATGTTCTTCTTGCTGTTGTTTATTATTATCTAAGTGCTACAAGTATATCGAGACCTATGTTTATGGCTCTAGTCCAATCTAGTTCAATTGTTCATTTTTGTTCAGTGAGAGTTGTTCAGTCTATCTTGCTCAGTGAGTTGTTCCGTGATATGTTAAGTGAATTGTTCAGTCTCTTTTGCTCTGTGAGTTGTTGAACAAATGTTACCTTCAGACTCTCTTTTGCTCAGTGAGTTATTCTGTGTGATGTTCAGTGATATGGTCAGTCTCTCACCTCACAAGCACCAGTTGTCCAACAGAACAAATACAACGAGAATTCAGACTTAAAGGATTAAAAGCTTTTTGTATAAGCCAGCACCTGCATATAGCAGCCAGTAAAGACTTTCAATTGGTTCGAATAATTGCTAATCGTCACCATGTCTTGGGGTTAGTTGAGGGGCAAGTGAAGAGGAACTGTTGCACAACTGAGCAATTTGAGCGAGTTGACTCACTTTGAAACAAAGAACAAGTGAACATGTTCAGTGAAATGAACAATCCTTACCCAACACTATCTGCTAGTACACCATTCTATTCGAGTCTCTCTGAGAATCGTACCAAATGGAGAGAGCAGAAATATGTATTTGTGTCAGTGCCGGCCAAATGGAGAGGAATGTTAAATTTTCTTTGCAAAAAAAAGTGTGCTTGTGTTGGTGAGCAAGAGAGCTCTCTCTAGACTACAGCGGTTTTAGTTGCAATTCAGTGTTCACCGATTCACAAAATCACGAGTTCGGCTCGCGTTTGCGTAAAAACACGACTGACTTCAGCCGATTTATTTGTTTTTTGTGCTCACCGACTCACATTCATAAGTACGGCTCGCGTCTGTGTAAAAATCAGCAGTGACTTCGTCCAACGGTGGCTATGGGCTGTTCGGACCTGGTTCTGCAGATTAAAAGTCTACTCTAGAGCCGATTTGGTCGGAATGTTGCCGTGTACAGTCCTCGCAGAACAACGCCTAGATGGCACCCGCTCGTTGGTACCAATCGAGCTTTAATTAATCGAGAATTAATTAAAATTGCCTAAGGTGAGTTTTGGAGGGAAGCACCGAATGCGTTCGGCCTCCAGTGTCTACTCTCTGAGAGTGTGTGTTATTTGCAGCTTAAGTAAATGGAATCTCAAGCCTTCAAACCAAAATTCCACCAATCTCCAATCATGCCAACTCACCTGGAATGTGGCGCCCACACGTTGGGTTACAAATTGTCCCAGCCGTAAGCGATTTTGCATACATTTCTGTCGCGCTTCCTTCTTTTCGATGCTGCTCTTCTCCTTGAGCAGCTTTTTGACCACATCAATGCACTTGGCTATATGCGATTTGTGCTGATCAATTGTCTTCTGATTGCCCAAAATCTGGCACTTTTGCTCATCGAACAGTCTTGTCATCTCGTCCAATTTCACCTTGCCGGACTCATGCTCGGCCTCGCGCTCCTGCAGTTCATGCAGTGAGACTTCAGTTTGCGTGGATTTGCTATAGGTGATTATGTTGGTAGGCATGGTCATGGGTGGAGGCGGTGGCAAGGGTGCCACACCCACACCCAAGCCCATGGAACTTAGATGTTGCGTATGGGCCGAGACAACGGTGGCGGCTGTGGAGGAAGTAACGATGGCAGGTGGACCCAATGGCTGTTGCTGCTGCTGCTGTTGTTGTTGCTGCTGCTGCTGGCTCTGGGCTGAGGGTGGAGGTGGAGGAAGCGAGGTCAGACCCATGACATGACCCAAAGGACAACCACCGACCACAACATGAGGAGGAACCATTTGATTGGAAGTCTGTTGCTGACGCTGCTGCTGCTGTTGCTGCTGCTGCTTGTAATGGAAATCACTGCCAGGTGGAGGCACTACTTGGCTGGTGGGTGCCTGCGATTGTGGACTAGCTGGATACATGGAATACGCTTGGCTGGTTTGCACTTGAACCTGATTGGAATTGGGTGCTCCTCCGCCGCCGCCGCTGGAAGCCACGGAAGTAGGCGTGACCTGTTGCTGCGGCTGCTGGGCGGATGAGGGTGACTTGCTGCCAGTATGCGTGGGCCGCGTGCCGGCAGGTCCTGGTATACCGCCGCCACCCACAACTCCCACTTGCTGCTGCTTATTGAAATAGTCGTTGATTTTCTTGTTATCACCACCGCCGGGCAACATAAGCCGGGCGCTCTTGCCTCCACCCACTCCACTGCCGCCCGTGGACGAGCCACCGCCGGCACCGGCTACCGTGTTGCCACCGCCTGCTCCTCCTACGCCAGCGCCGCTCAAACGATCCGCACCCAGACCCAGTTGCAGGTTCACTTTGCTCATGGCCATCGAACCATCACCACGAAATGGCAGGGATTTGCCCTTTAAACTACTATTATTCACAGCTCCCGCTCCGGCGCCACCGCCGCCCGGCTCCTCGCTCGGTGGCAACTTCCGCTTGCGTTTCCTTTCGGCGGGCGTTCTGGGCTGCTTCCCACTGCTGGCCGCCGCTATGAACATGTCGTTGCCTCCATTATTTGAATGCATTGCAAATGGTGGACAGGCGGGCAGCCCCAGAGCTCCTGCTGAACTGGCGGCTGCTGCGTTTAGCAAATCATTGACATCCTTTTCACTGTGCGAGGAGCCAGTGCTCATATTCGAGTCGGGATTACTGCTTCCACCAGCTCCGACCACCTGCACGCCCAGAGATGGCTGATGGTAGTGTTGCTGCTGCTGCTGCGGTGCCAAATGTAGTTGATGGGGATGAAGCTTGGATTGTTGCTGTTGCTGGAGATGTTGCAAGTGTTGCTGGGGCAGAATCTGTTGCTGTTGTGAGGGGTTCTGTTGCTCCTGCTGCTGCTGGGAGCTGTGATGATTGGCAAAATGTTGCTGCTGCGGAGGCGCCTGCTGCTGCTGCTGTTGCTGGGGTGGAGGCTGCAACTGTTGCTGCTGCTGCTGTTGGGACGCCTGCTGCTGCTGTTGGGGATGATGATGACTTAAGGTCGATGTGGTCTGTGGGGCCATCTGCAATTGAGCGCCGGCGGACATCTGCAATATAAGAAATATATGTAAATGGAAATTAGTATTCAGTTTTGTAAATTTAAAACGATTTTTTTTTTTAGTTTTTCAATAATTCTGGAATTTTCTAAAATTTCCTGCTGGTTACATACGTGTAAGGTGGCAACGCTCTAAGGGGTTGCCAACCTCTGCCGGAGAAAGCCGGAAGTGAAAGAGAGCAAACAGCTGATAGAACAAGAGAGTCACATAAACTGTTTGTAAATTGGACACAAATTTCGCAAGATAAGTTTTTAGAAACTGATTAAAGTTGTTGTTACAGAAGATACCAACGCTGTAGTTGGGTGAAGGAGGAGGCTTAATTCATCATGATTTTGAAATCTAATAATTTTGTTGTTTAATTTAACACCTTTTATTCTAAATCAATCTCAAATTTGTTCAATTTTTCACTAAAAACATGTGTAAATTTTCCAACACTGTTGACTAATTTTTTTGTTTTGATCAGCAAGTTCGCTGCTTTTAGCCAGCAGCGGCCGCAGCAAGCAGTGTGACCATTTTGCAGCGCTCTGCCACAAAAAAAAATATATGTATGTATATTTGAACTAGGTGGCAAAGCCAGCGCACAGAGAATGTGTGCAAAATGTGCGAGAGCGAGTGAGAGGTGATTATGGTGGCTGGCATGCCGCAAGGAGAGCGAGAGAGCGCGAGCGTAAAATGCAGCCGTCTGCCTGTGTGTGTGTGTGTGTGTGTGCGTGTGTGTAATGTTTTATCAAAAAGCAAAGCGTAAAGACAATGAAAGACACAAAAGATGGAACACAAAAATGTTAAAAATTAACGTAGAAATGAAAATGGCCACCACCACACACACATACACAACGCGATACTTAAATAATTTAAATATTTTTCTCTTCTCACTACATTCTTTCTGTCCTCTCTTGCCACACTCTTTTCTACACCACAAAATGCCGTTCACCTTTTTTAAGCGCCGCATATTTTTCTGCACACACATACGTGTGTGTGTGCGTGTGGTGCGTGTATTACAATTTTATCACATTCATTGCTGATTTTCTTCACTTAGCACTTTTTTTTCAACATTATTTATTACTAATTATTTATTCAGAAAAACAAAAATATAAAAAACCGCGACTCGATGGCACGCCGCAAGTTTAGTTTATGTTGTATATTTCTTTTTGGTTTTTTTTTTTTTTTGCAGTCACTCGCTGCTGCTCTCTGGGGCCACAAATTGTTATACGCGTATTTGTAACGAGCAGCAGCAGCAAAGGAAAGAAGGTGAAAAAAGAAGAACAAGAGACAACGATGACGACGACGACGGCGGCGTATGTCTCGCAGAGAGAAAGAGTGTGAGAGAGAGCTCGGCTCTTGCAGGCCAACGAACGACGACGACAGCGAGTGAGAGAGCGAGCGCACCCGAACTATTCGCTCATTTGCAAAAATTAATCCGATTGACAGCCGCCGCCGCTTTGCATTGCTTTTGCTTTGCTCTTCTTGCTTGCTGCCTTTTGATAAATATTTTCTGCGACTTCCGCGCGCGCGCCCAACCAAAAACAACAGCGAAACCAAACTACAACAACTACTATTTTGTAGTTGCTGCTGCTGCTGCGTCGCATCTGCTGCTGCTGCTGCTGCTCTTCTTCTTCTGCGGCGGCAGCAGCGCTGCCAACCGGCGTCTTTGTCATTTCCATTTCGCGACGTTGACAGCAGAAGCAGCAGCAGCAGCAAGGGGCGCCATTTGCCCAAAAACAACAACAGGAGAGAACAAAAAAAAAAAAAAAAGTGGAATGGAACTGAATTTGAACAGAAAAATGTACTAGTTCCAATTCGCTTTTAATTGGTGGTTCAAGCAATAAGATATTCGGCACTCATAAAATACACTGCTCAAAAGATTTTGTGATATTTGCATTTTTTAATTTTTTTTTTTATTTTAATATTTACACAGTGAAAACAAGATTGCTGCGCAGTCGAGTGCCCCGACTGCAACATACCCTGTTCCTATTGCTTTGATTTCCTAAGTTCACATGGAGTTAACATCTTCGACTGAATATATTTTCGTGTGGCTGTGTATATATTCTTGATCAGCATCAAATGCCGAGTCGATATAGCCAAGTTCGTCCGCCCTTTTTTCGATATGAACGAAGAGATGGAGGTTTGACATGTTTGGGACATAAACTTCTTATACTTGTACGCAGATCAAGTTCGTTTTTTAATTTTTGCCACGCCCCCTTCCACCCCCACAGTTTTGTAGATAGGCGGTTCGTACCTTCTAGAGCGCTGCTTTCAACTGCTACTGCAAGTACAGAGTATATTACAGTCGGGCTTGACCGACTTTCTTACTTGTTCTTAATAACATGAGCAAAATCAGTGAAATTGGTTCCACCTGATTCCAAATCTGCTATCAGTTTTGCTACATCACCCTCAGCAGTTTCCAAGATATACAAGTCTGTTCCCATTTCAGAGTGGATTTAAAAAGAAGTTTAAAAAGTTGGAATTCCGAATCTTTTTTATAATGATGTTCCCCTTTCCGAGTGAAATAGAAATCGATTTTCTTTTCAAATGAATATGTTCGAATCAGTGAACCAAACCGAATCGTATTTCAAATCCGGTTCTGGTACGTACCGAAACTTATGTTTTGGTAAAAGGTTATGTTTTGGTTTTAACATTATTTCGGTATTCGGTTCAGTATTGGTATTTGGATTTTTATTTCGGTATAGCGGTATGCACCAGTAAAATTTAAATAAATTTTTAACTGAAGACGAATTTTCATCTTTATTATTTTGTAAGTGTTTTATGCATAGAAAAATCTGGATTGGTGTGAAGATACTGAACTGTATTGTACTTTAAGACTGAAGACTACTCAATAAAACAAGATTTTTGAATATATAATACAGAAATATTCGCAGTATGGTGTTCTATATATGGTGTACAATTTTGCATATTGATATATTTTTTACTCTCAGAGTGAGACGATTTCATTAAACCAGGGTTCCCCAAGCAGAGAACGCGAAAATGTGACTCTGTCTCTCTCTAACACAGAGTGGTGCATGACTTCGTCAAGCATTCGGTGTGAATTGGCGAGTATGTTCGTGCCCCAAGGGCTATCGCTGGGAAACTCTGCATTAAACTGCTTCATTTTCATGCTCCAAAGAGAGCGAAATATCGCAGTTGCCCTGCAGGCGATATCGTGTAAAAATCCTTCTTTAATGAAAAATTCAGCTGAATTATAACAATTTTGAACAACACTGCGCGCATGCGATAATGCGGAATAGCGAAAAAACAACTCGGTTTCGTTTCGATCGTTTTTACTTTCGAACAACATGCAATTTCTGAGGTACAACTTTGCAAAAATGTATTTTAAATCAAATTGTATGCACAATATACACTCATGGACGCAGTAAAATAGGTGTGAAATTTGTTTTCTTTATATCCGGCAAATTGATTGGGTTAATTAGATTTAAAAACTAAAGGTTTGATTGTTTAATAGTAGAGAGAACATGTAAAAAACTCATATGGGCATTTCCACAGCTACGAACGGTGACAATCGTACGAATTTTTTTGCCTTTATTATGAAGAAAAACAAAGAAAAATGTTAACATAAATTTCCGCATATTGATTTTTGGATAGCACTTGAGTAGCACTTTATTTAATGTAAAAGCTGAGAGTTGTAGACAGTAAGGTCCCAAGATACAAGCAGACAAAAAGGCATACGCAACGTGACAGAATACGGAAGTGCGTTTTGTCTGCTTTCACAAAAGAGCAAATCTATGCGGAATGCACTCGAGTTTTTTTATATGATCTGCAATGTTGTAACTATATATTTATAGCTGATTCGGTCAAAAATAAATTTTGTTTTTTTTTATATTTGACTCATTATGATACGCAACGTGACATACGTTACGTGACAAGCCCTTCTCTAACGCTGTTCTTGTGATGCTTTTCAAAAATTTATATATGTATCCTTTTGCGTAATCCTAAAAAACATAAAAATTTTGATTCAGGAACAATCATAGAACTTTTTAGCGGGCTCTAGGTCTATAAGTTATGATTTTCATCATAACATATTCTAAAACAAGACACGCACAACACCACAAAGGAGGCTGGTTGATCGTATAGCTATTTCACAAACTACCACAGTTTGATCATCAGCGATCTTTTGCCCAACTTCAATGAGTTTGCAGACATTACCTCATGCCAGAACTGCTAAGATCGCTTGGGAATCCCAAGTCAGACTTGTAGCAAAAATTCCGCCAACTGTAGCTGAACGCTAAGTCATAGAAGCTTTGTATGTGTGTGCGTGACCCGCATCGGCCCTTCTGTTGTTAGTGTTAGGAACTTATATTGATATACATATGATAAGTTAGTTGCATAAAATGAATCGATGTTTTCGTATTTTGGTTTACCTTTCTGTGGAAATGCCCATATTTACTTTAGTGAAACTATATTTTATACTTTTTACATTTGCCTTTGTTTTTCTCAGAACTTCGTTAGGTTTAAGACCTCACGCGTTATTCGTAACATGATCCGTAAGGTTTGCCATTTCACCATGAATAGACAAACAAACGAACAGCGCTTGCAAATTATTGAATTTTTATTATCAAAATTTGTGCTCTGTGAGAAATCGAAAACTTGACCGCGTTCACCAGCACAAATCGATGACAAAAATTCTATTATTTTCGTTAGATTGTGCTCATGATACAATAATTACAAGTTAGCGCACTGCGCAGCTTCAATATTCGAAGTCAGCCTTGGTTCGATGACTCAAAATTATAATATGGTGGTCGCCTTCGATTTCCTGGTGTAGTACGAAACTTCTAGTGAAAGCTGTCGAAAAATGTAATTAACAACTGAGTGGCCTTGGATTTTGTGTCTATTTAAGACCTGCGGTTCGATTAATTCTCGCCAGTGTTGCCAATTTGTCCTTTTTGCTGACAGATCTGTCCTTTATGAAATTGCGATCCGGAAAAAATGCCTTTTTTACTTTATTTTATGCTTTATTTAAACTGTTTAAATTGTTCTAAGGCGCTCATACAGTTTATCAATTACAACTATGTCTATGTGTCATCGCTTTCATATTGAATTTCCGCCTTAAATCGAATCAGACGTATCGAATATCGGTTCATTGCGCTTTAAAGTTTCAGCATGGCGAAATCAAAAATTTCTCGAATCCTGGTTAAAAGAACCTGAATTACAGAATTGGATGTCCTTAAAATGCCGGAGGCATACTGCAAATACTGCAATTACAGTTTAAATCCAAAGATTGAACATGTCCACACAAAAAAAACATGCAAAATGCAGTGCCCCTTCACACAGGAAAAGAAAAATTACGTTTTAGCCACTTTCAACATTAGCAGCTTGTCATCAGGAGGCGGCACTAGCAATGTTTGGTGTCCAACATGCTTGCCAAAACATGTGGCCAAAAATTATCAAGTTCCTGATAGTTGTCTTCAGTTAATTTGAACGAATGCACACGAAATTGATGCTGATAATACCACTCTCGATATGAATTAAAAGAAAATAAAGATTTTCGAAACTACACGTGTAAAATGATTGTCCCTGAAGATGGTTGCCGGTAAGCAACCTAAATAACCGGAAAAACGGCATATACATCTGAGTGTTTCATTTGACCTCGAGCCGGCTAAACTATCAACTTTTTGATATTCATTAAAACTTTATTATACTTATAAGGAAACATTGTTTGTCCTGTTTTTTAATCCTTTTAAAACAAATCTGTTCGTTTTCTGTCTTTTTTTCTGGGTTCAACCGTCCTTTTTTTGCGTAAAGCCGTTGGCAACAGTGATTCTCGCGCATGCGAAAAGGCACTTTCGGTTGTGCTGCCATGTAGTTATTGTATCATGAATTGTGCTGGTGAACTGGCGTGATGTGCCATCATGATTGCTAGTTTTCGTGATTGTTAGATGTTCAATAATACAGCGGTGAAATAGTTAGTCGATAGCACACAGCTGACAACAATAAACAAACAAGAAATTTAATGAAGACAAAATCAAAAGGAGTGTGGAAATGAATTTATTTTTGTTAAATAAATTGTCAAAGGACGTGCTTTAGTAAATATGCAAGACTTTACTGGTTGTTGCAAAGTGTAGGAGAAGTGGAAAAGGTAGACGAGTTCAACGATCATTTCAGAATGAACCATACATCGTTTAACGTACTCTCAGTTCATTGCCCATAAAATACTTAATTAAAATTAACATTTTCAGACCTTTCTTTGCGTAGCCCAGAACGAACCAATTGCCAACGAAATTCTGGATAAAAAATAGCGTTATGTAATTTGGTTGCTGGCGAAACAAGAGTTCTTCTTAGTCCGTGTTTACACGGTGAAGTTTCCCTCTCTTCGATTTTGTTTTGAAGCATCTTCAAAGAATCATGATGACTTCATCTTCATGAAGTTTTTCCGTTTTGTTCATATATTCCGATTACTTTCAAATGCAACCCATTTTTCGGCAAGCTATCGATAGAGAGCAAACGCCAGCAACAATATAACAATAACAATATTAAAAATGAGTCAAAAAGCAGTAAAATTAATTAAGGATGCAATTGAAGTCACTAAAAGTACTTTCGGAATCACGGACTTCGAGACTGCGGATGAAATGCACATTTTTTAAATTTCTTGAACTGCTGTGAGACAATTCAGAAGTTGCTGCGCTTGTTCGATCAACTCTTGTTATCGATCGACAAAACCAGGGGTGCCCAGAATGAGCTTACGGGCGCGTGGAAACCAATATAAATGCAGAAAATACAACTCAAGCAAGAAAAACCACAAGAAATTGAAAGAGAAAATCGATTTTCGTTTGTGTGTGTGGTCGTTGCTGTCTCAAGCAAACGCGCGAGTGGCGACTTCTTCTTAACTTCTTAAAGGCAGCATTGTTGTTGCTTTTTAATTTGCCAGAGACATAAGAGAGAAAAAAGAGTCACATATGATGTTGCTGTTGCAGACCTTCGCTCGGAAAGAGAGGAGAGGACGCATATGAAATTGTTGTTGTTTTTTGTAATCTTATGGGCGCGTGAAACGTATGCGCGCGTGCTATTCCTTTGCTCAAAGCAACAACGAGAGCGGGACGTGTTTACAGACTTGATTAGAACACTAGACATAGGCCAATTTTAACACAGAACTTAACTAACATTTCGGAAACGGTTTGGACCCGCAAAGTTAGGTAGGTCGGTGAGCCTAGGATCAGTTTAACTGTTTTAGATTAAGACTCTGGGATTGGTAACTGTGTTAAAATTTCAATTAGGGCATTCACCAGCTCTCGTAGAAACGTAATTGTCAAATTTACCACACATGAGCTAGTGAGCGACCCCTTGTGATTTACCCTTGTAATTGTAATGGTAAACCAGCTGTATTTTTTGTCAATACTTTGAATAATTCTACAACACATCCACAGTTTACCATTTTACCCTAAATAATTTTCGGCTTTTCGGACGATTTTTTGTTTTGCGTATAAGAAGCAAATAAACTGATACAGCTATGAATTTTTCAAATTTGCTTCATCTTTTGAAAGGAAATGTAAATTTTTGTCAGTGTAACAGCTGTTGTCGCTGTCTTGAGAGTGAGAGCGAAACAGGCAGCAGCGGAGTAAAGAGTGTTGACAAATATGGCAGAAAACAAAATACTTTGAAAAAAGCATGAAAATTGTAACGGCCAACACAACAGCAAAATTGGCAACGAACAGCCGACCAGAAGAGCAGAGCACACAACGATGATGATGATGATGACGACGATGATGATGATGATAACAAGCCGCGAATGTGAAAACAGAAGAAGAGTCAAGGCAGCGCGGCAGAGAGCAAAGCAGCGACGACTTAATTTTTCGGGCCTTTGCCTCACGTGCGCGTGAATGAGATAAATCTATGATGATGATGATGATGTTGCCCACTGTGAGAGAGGGGGAAAGCGTGCGAAAAGGCAGGCGAGGGTGTGGCTGTGACATGCATAACGCATGCATTTCTTATTGGCAACACATGAGTGCAGCATACAAAGAGAGAGAGAGAGGGAGGGTCGTCTAGGCATTCCTATGCAGTTTGAAGAAAAAACCGTTGCTTGCATTTTTTTATTCAAATAATGTTAGTTTATGGCTTTGGTGGGAACCAGTTTTTTGGCAACCTTTTTTCTTCCTCTTCTCCTGATGATAACACATGTACACATTTTCAAGTGTGTGTGTGTGTAAACTGGTTGTGTCAAGACGTCGTTGACTTCCAAGCCAACACGAACTCTCGCCGCAATCTGGCAACACTAATGCCGCCGCTGCCGCCGCAGCAGCGCAACACAACCAACATTCGCCGTCGTTGTCGTTGCCGCAGTTTAACAGTTCACGTCGATGAGTCAAGGTCGAGAGACGTCACGCAAATTTTCGTTTTCATTGCCCAGAAAAAGAAAAAAAAACTCATGCTTGGCTGTTTATTTTTAGCAGTCCCCCGACGACAACGACACGAGAGCGCTCGCCCGAGCTGACACGAAGTGGAGAAGCAACAACAACAACAACAAACGGCTGCAAATGAATGAAAGAAGAAACACGCAAGCAAACGGTAGTTGTTGTTGTTGCTGCTGTAGTTGTCAAACTTCTTGTTTTTAAATTTAATTTAAATAATTTTTTTTATAATCTTAAGCAAATCAAAGTCTCCCCCCTCCCACCCACATAAGTTGTTAAGGGGTTAACATAAATTTTGCCCCAATTTGTGCTGCTACTGCTGCTCTGTTAACAAAACGTTTGCTGGGCGCACAGCAAACACGTGCAATGGCCCCCAATGTAAACAGAGAGAGAGAGAGAGAAACAGCAAAAGAGAGTAAAAAATGTAGAATGAAAAACAACAACACACTCACGCTCTTGGTTAATTTGCGACCACCGCTGCCGGCGTTGCGTTTGCTGCCATTGCTGGCGCTGCGACTGCGTTTACGTGCTGCAGCAGAAGCAGCAGCAGCCGCAGCTGTTGTTGTTGTGGCTAACATATTGCCGCTGCTGCCAATGTTAGGTCCCGTCCCGGTGTCTGTTATTGAATGTTTCTTCTGCTGCGGCTGGTGGTGCTGCTGCTGTTGTTGTTGCTGTTCGTGCATCGCTAGAGCCATCGCACAATACATTTCATCCGAGAATGGCATACCAACAATGGCAAAAAAAACAACGATAACGACGACGACAACAACATGCTTCTGGCCGAGAGCCGACCGAAACAGCTGACACAATTGCCGGCAAAATCAGCTGCCCATTCAACTGAGAGAGAGTGGAAGAGTAAAAAAGAGAGCACGCCGGCTCTGCTCTCTGTATTGTTTCGTGCCTTTTGTTTGATTATTTCGCTTATTTTGCACACACACACACACACGATTTTTAATGCTGTAGGAAGTTGGCAACAAGAAAAAAAATAAAAACAATTTTCAACCGACAACCACGACACGTCACGTTGCTCGCTCTTTAAAATCGACACTGTTTTGTGCTAGAGAGCAACGACAAGCAAGGTAAAATTGGCAAACAGAAAAAAAAAACAACAAAAGAAATAAACTCAACGATGACGACGACGACGACCGACGATGTCTGTTAACCGAGTGAACTTAAATTTTTTTAGCTGTCGCTGCTGCTGCTGCTGCTTGCTTTACGAGTCTGTTCGTTCTGCCGCAAGCTGCCCGCTTCTTGACGTTTCTCCTCGATGTGATTGTTGTTGTTGTTGGCAAGGCCGCCCACCCTCTCTCTCATTCTCCCTCTGCTGCGATTGCATTAGAAAGCTTTGCATTACGACCTGTGTCTGCTTTGATTTTTACTGTTAGCAGGCGCTCAGCTGCCGGGTGAAAGCATTTCGGAATAGAACAAATTTTTTTTGGCCCAACCCAAAAATTGTTTTAAGTTTAATGACTGCACAAACTAGAACTCACTAACTCTGCCCAACAACTAGAGTAGAGAGACCCACCAAATGGTCATTATTATCGACGACGACGACGACGACGTCGACGGTGCGCACCTGGCTAAGCATAGAGACCCGTTATAACTGTTATTAGTTGACAGTTGATAGAATCGAAGAGGAGAGGGAAAAAAAAAGTTAAAGTAGAAATGGATTTAAGTTGAATATGGCGATTTTTTTTATGTACATGTGTACTTCCAGCTGTGTTCGTTGGAAAATGTCACCGACACACAAATGTCAATTTTACGGCGAACTGCTTTATTTTGATGGTAATTGCCTTTCTAGTGTGAGTTTACACTGAGCTGCATCTACAAATAGCTTTAAATCTTAAAGAGTACGTCTACACTGTACATGCAACATTTTTGTGTCAAGGGTATATTTGCACTACACAGTAAATTAATTTCAAATGCATTTAAGTTCATAGTTCCCCTAAGGCCCATACGGATATCCGAAGTAACGAGAAGTTTCATACATAAATTGAGGGAAAAAGAAGCAGAGGTTACGATTTCGTCATTTTAACATCAGCTAAGAATTACAATGTTATGCTTAACAGCACATCTGAAGTGTATACGACTTCGCTCTGCGGCAGCGACGTCGACACACCGACAGCATACGTGCTTATACTGCTCTCTTTTGCAACAACAAAGAAATGCTAAATGAGCGCGCTCTCGCGTTAAACACACACACGCAACGCCAGAATGAGCATGTGTGTTTTGCCGGCCCTTGCTTTAAGCAGTTGACGCAAGATTGAGAATGCACCATGTTAAGTCAGTCTGCTTCTACCAGCATCGATCAGCTGGAGTGCATTTAGCTAGTTCAGGACACATGAAAGTAAATTGGAACAAACTTATTCAAATATTGATATTTTCAATATGGAAAAACGCGTTCGACTAATACTTGTGTTGCAGGAACTTCCTTACAATGATGGTTTACCCAAAAATTTTAAAACTAGAAATTTAAGTTCATTTTTGAATTCTCTAAAAGAAGCAAAGAAAGTCATTCATTATGTATTTCTCTCTTTTTTTCCCCGTCCCGTCAAAAACAGCTTTTTTTCTCACTGTTCAGCAAGCTTTACTACTTCAGAAAGTAACCAAATTGTCATACTTGCGAGTTCCTGGCAAATTTAAAAAGCAAAACGATTATAACACCATCTTCCACCTTCTATCACAAGACCTTGAATCAGACTATGAGAAATTGATCTTGAAATTTTTCAATGTAACACTCTTTTTCAAGTGGTTTCCAAGATTCCAGACTAAACATATAATTTGTAGAGTAGTGTTGGGTTGTTCATGGGTGAGTGAACCAAATTGAGTTGTTCTTTAAACTGAACAAGTGAACATGTTCTTCTTCTATTGTTCATTTTTGTTCCGTCTGTCTTGCTCTGTGTGTTGTTTTGTGGGCTGTACCATGATACAAATATAACAGCTATGGCGCTCAGCAAACATTTTGAGCTAAGCGCTTTTGCTAAGAGCGCGCGAGAGCGAGAGTAAACGACACACCTTCCCACAAATTGGATATGTGTGTAGAACAAAAAAGCCTTCTGCATGACATAAAGCGATCAGTGGCTACAGAAACCAACCCCTTTGAAATCCCGACGGTGTGAGTGTCGTTAACACTCACGAGGCTTTGATGTGAAACATGGTGCTAAATTTAAGGGCTTCATTTCAAAATCACAAGCTCTTTCAAAAGAAGAAAACTTACATTGAGTGGAAACAACCCTTTCTTTCTTTTCTGTAACTCTTCCATATTTAAATGAAAACAACCACAGGGACAAAGGAATAACAGGAAGAAATAATAATCTCCATCTTGAAATAGCTTTCCACACTCTTCCCACACTGTTCCCATACTCTTCTTCTCACACTGTTCCCACTCTGTTCGCACTAATTTCCCACACTCTTCCCACACTGTTCCCACACTGTTCCCACTCATTTCCCACTCTATTCTCACACTCTTCCCACTCTGTTCGCACTCTGTTTCCGACACTCTTCACACACTGTTCACATACTCTTCCCGCACTGGTCCCACTCTGTTCGCACTAATTTCCCACACTCTTCCCCCACTGTTCCCACTCATTTCCCACACTATTCCCACACTATTCTCACACTCTTCCCACTCTGTTATCACACTGTTTCTGTCTTCCCATACTCTTTCCAGACTGTTCCCACACTCTTCCCACCCACTTCCCACAACAACAATTGAACAAGAACAACTGAACAATTTGACTGAGTTGACTCACTTAAAAAAAAGAACAAGTGAACATGTTCAGTGAAATGAACAACCTTTACCCAACACTATTTTAGAGTACGGACGATCCTTGTACGATACTTCGATGCATGAGGTAATCCTGACTCTGGTAATTGCAATTAATGTCTTGTTTCTGTGTCAAAAAACGCAACACTTTACAAAAAACAAGTAAGAAAGTCGGTCAAGCCCGACTATATATGGGTTTTTCCAAAAAAAGGTCCACTTTTTGTCACGCTCGACAGCAATTATCTTGGAAACGAAAAATTGCCCAAATTCAGCCATAGCAAAAAGAATAGGACTTATTAAAAGATATAAGAAAAGCCTATTGAGACTTTTATTTGCTTTAAATGTGTTCGATGGTCCCGTTCGACAGAATAGAAATGCCCATATACTCTGCACCTGCAATAGCAGCTGAAAGCATAACTTGAGTATTGTTCATCCGATCTATGTCATCGATCAATGGCAAATCGATAAATAATCTTGATTACTAAATATCTTTAGAAGGCACAAACCATCTATCTACAAAACTGTGGGAGATATGACACTTTTTCCAAATTGCGGCGGCAGGAGAGGGCGTGGCAAAAATTGAAGAAAAAAAACTAGATATAAGAAGTTTATGTCTTATACATGTCAAACTTCTATCTCTTACCATCTCTAAGATCTCTAAGAGCATGGCTATATCAACTCGGCTGTTGATGCTGATCAAGAATATATATACTTTATAGGATTCCTTCGCCCTGTTACATACTTCTGCACAATCATACAACTTTTTAGCAGGCTCTAGGTCAATAAGTTATGATTTTCATCATAAAGTTTCTAAAACAAGACACGCACAACACCACAAGGGAGGCTGGCTGGTTGATCGTATAGCTATTTCATAAACTTCCACAGTTCAATCATCAGCGATATTTTGCCCAACTTCAATGAGTTGGCAGAGGCTAGCTCATGCCAGAACTGCTACCCAGCCAGTATATGATGACATTTTTGATCACATTCGAGTCTTTTTCGAATCCTCTGTCTGATTATAATAGTCATAATTGCACTTGTTTTCTGATCATGAATGATACTTTGGTCGGGTGAAATGATCAGTTTCGACTCATTTTCGAATCGTATTTCCAATCATTTGCGAGTCTTTTTCGTTGTATTTTAACAAATCACATTTTGAGCATATGCATTACTAATATTCGAGTCTTTCTTAGATCGCACATGAAATACATCTCTTTTTAATCATCAACAGGGTTCGAAAAAGACTCAACAAGGTAATTCTTGTTAAAATTATCTTCCAAATGTTAGGTGGGTAAGACCGCTTGAGAATCCCAAGTCAGACTTGTAGCAAAAATGTTGACAACAGTAGCAAACGCCAAGTCGCAGAAGCTTTTTATTTGTGTTTGTGCATGCCCCGTATCGGCCCTTCTGTTTCGATGTTTCGATACTCCAAAAATATTAATTTAGTCACGTTTTCACAGCCCCCAGGCTCTCCTGTAAAAGCAACAATTAACGTAATGACTGGCCTCAAACACAAAAAAAAAAGTTATTATTTAAGGGTACGTTTACACCATATCATAGAATCACTTTTACAACAAGAAAATGTGTGGTTATTCAAAGTTAAGGTCATATCAACAGAAATGTTATTGTTTAAGGGTACGTTTACACTGTCTGAGATTCCCTAACATGAATGGATTATTATTTGAGGGTACATTTACACTATCTAGGATCACTTTTACGACAAAGGTAAGTTTACACTATCCTAGACTCTCACAGGGTACATTTACACTGCCTTTTTATGTCAAGTGATTATTACAACAAAAACTGCAGTTTAGCAGAGAGCACACACACCCAAACCGCAATGCCCTTAAGTTGTGTCTCTTTTTTTTTTTGTTTTGAATTTTTTTTTTTATATTTTGACAAGGCCAGCCTCGAAAATCAGCGCGACACGAGAATGCAGAAAACACAAAACAATAAAAGCAAAACAAAAAAAACATACATAAATTCCACTTTGGACACATTTGTACAAATATATGTACATATATACATAGATATGTATGTATGCAAATGAAGCAAATCAATTAAGGCGAAAATTAAATGGTATAAAAATGAGAAATTCGAGACGGGAAAAATTACGTGCCAATATACTCACTTTTGCATATTTCTCTGTCGAGTCTTTTCTCTGCAGAGAGTGAGAGGAAATGAAAACACACAAAAAAAACAAAAAACAAAATCAATTAACGGCTATTTTCACTCTGCTCTTTTTGGATGAGTTGTGGATGGGTATTTGTTGAAGTTGTTGTTGTTGCTGTTGCACTTTACAATTTGTATTTCAAAGTTTCCACATTTGATTTTTGCAACTTTCACCTGGAACTGCCCATAGAAGACGAAACGTACATTTGTATGCTTTTTTTTGCATGTACATTTGTATGTATGTATGTATGTACATATGTATGCTTTCCCCAGTTCCCCTAAAACGAATGTCAGCTGACGTAATCGCAGCAGCAGCATAAAAAAAAAAATAAAGATTCAAAGTATAAAACAAAAGTTGGTGAGTTGGGCGCGTGTTGTGTGTGTGTGTGTGTATGTGTTGGTCGTCAAGTTGACTCAATCAACAAAATTTGTATATATGTATGTACCTATATATACATACATACATATGTACATAGTATTTACCGTACATATAATTGTAAATTATTTAGTTTGCGGTCGCTGCCTTCGCCACCTCGCACATTGGGTAAAACAAGTAAAAGAGCTACTAAAATATCAATTGAGAAAGAGTCGCTAAAAGTTATACGTTTTTAACTGGATTCCCACCCCACACACAAACTTACTTACGTACATACTTACATACAGTACTGACAAATTCACCCTGCTCTAACTTCGGCAAATGACATTTCTAATAATATCTCTAGCATTTTTGTTTTGCCTGCAAAATGTGATGTAAACAAGATGCTATCGACTCCCCCATAAAAAAGTCCCGCCTGTCTTTGACAGCTGAGTAGATTCTAATTTTGGAAAATCGTTTACAAGTACTTTCTTACGCAGTATTGTGCCCCCACCCTAACTTACAGAATTCTAAAATTCTAATATCAAGCTCTTTAAAAACTGAAAATTTGGTTTTTAAATCACCAAATCTAATTAAGGGCATACACTAAGAAAAATGTAGAACAAATAATTTAAGTACGAAAAAAAAACTTCGTCCGTGCCGAAGTTTTTATACCTTTGCAAATGCTGTTTTTGAAATGTCAGAGTTTAAGAACACTTAAATCAAAATCAAAAACTTTTGTAACTAAAACCCATTTTCCGACAGATAAACATCTGATTTCGACCAAATTTCGCGAATCTTTTTGAAAACATATTAAACTAACAATCGCCAAGTTTAAGAAAGATAAAATTAAAAACAATAAAGTTTTTCTCACTAAGACTCATTTTCCGATCGATCGGCAGCCTTAAAATATAGTCATCCGATTTCGAACAAATTTTGCGAATATATTTGAAAGCATATAGAATTAGTAATCAGTGAGTTTAAGGACGCTAACATTAAAAAACAAACAAAATTTCTTACTAAGAACCATTTTCGACCGATCGGTCCTATGGCAACCTTAAGATATAGGCACCCGATGTCGATCAACTTTTTCAAATTAGTTTTAAAGCGTTTAATATTAATAATCACCGACCCTAAGAACGATTTACATGAAAAAAAATTAAGTTATTTTCACTGAGACCCATTTTCCGACCAATCGGTCCTATGGCAGCTATAAGATATAGTCAACCGATTTTAACCAAAGTTTGAAAATCTGTTTGAAAGCATATAATATTAATAATCGACGAGTTTGAGGACGCTAACATTGAAAACATAAAAGTTTTTCTCACTAAGACCCATTTTTTGACCAATGGTTCCTATGACAGCTATAAGATATAGTCAACCGATTTTGACCAAAGTTTGCAAATCTGTTTGAAAGCATATAATATTAATAATGGCCGAGCTTAAGGACGCTAACATTGAAAACAAAAAAGTTTTTCGCACTAAAACCCATTATCCGACCGATGGTTCCTATGACAGCTATAAGATATAGTCAACCGATCTTGACCAAAACTTGAAAATCTGTTAGAAAGCATATAATATTAATAATCGACGAGTTTGAGGACGCTAACATTGGAAACAAAAAAGTTTTTCTCAATAAGAACCATTTTGCGACCGATGGTTCCTATGACAGCTATAAGATATAGTCATCCGATCCGGTCGGTTTCGACATATTAGCAGCGTGCAGTAAAAAGAATACTCTGTGAAATTTGAGCTCGATAGCTTTAAAACTGAGAGACTAGTTTGCGTAGAAACAGACGGACAGACAGACAGACAAAGCTCAATCGACTCAGCTCTTCGCCCTGATCAAGAATATATATAGTTTATGGGGTCGGAAATGAATATTTCTATGCGTTGCAAATTTCTGGGCAAAATTATACCCTTTGCAAGGGTATAAAAATCTATTCGTTCTTGAATTTTTAAGAATTTCGCTCTTTAAATCGAGCTAAATGTGTTCTCAATTTGGTTTTCATAGGCATCCCATTGTGAGGAGTGAGGAGAAGTATTGGAGCGGAGAGGGCAAGCTGACTTTGAGAGAAAACTACGTCCGGTCGGTTCGCAGTGTATGAAAAGTGATTCAAATTTAATGATTTTTTTTTGTAAATGTTAGAAAAATATCCAGTTGTTATGAAAATAAACAAAAATCAGAGTGAAAATATAATTAACAGCAATAAATTAGTCATTAAACAGGCCACATTGCAACGCTCGCAAAATTCCATTTCACAACTCGCATCAGTCGCAAAATTAAAGTGATTAAAATTTAGCCGCGAGTGTCATGTTATATTTCTTATGTTGGTTCCACAACCTAACAGTATTTACAAAGAAATGTCGCTACGAACTAGCAAGTTTATGGCGTACTGCTATTAAGTTCATAGTTCTTATCGATGTGGCAAAACTAATCTTGTCATACAAATATGATGGTTCTCTAGTATTTATAATCTTAAGCAGAAAAATAAGTGATCTGTATATTGTAAATGATTTGAAGTCAACAAAGTGTACAAAAGTTTAGAAAGAAAGTATCAAAGTATATTTGACTAGTAAGGCGTGTAATATGGTCAGTTCGTCTTTTATTGAATACACATCTAGCTATATTGTTTAGAAGAGTTACTTTTTTCTTATTTTTGAATAGATGAACTGCAAATTTTTTCATACTGGGTTTTAATACCCCTACTGGAACATTTTATATAATTTTTTTTATAAACACTTAAAAATTTCGAAAATTGGAAAAAATCTTGTTGCTTTTATAAACTCCAACTTGTAAGTTCTATCGAGTTCGGCTTTGCCTTTAAGCATTTTGATTAGTATTCACATTTTTGTAAACAAATCGCATTGAAGTACATATCGCATCGTATAAACGTCATGACATTTTGTAAAGGTTTCGATAGGCCGACTAACTAACAGCTGACTATATAATAGTTAATAAATTCTTGGTCTTTGACCAAAATTAACACCCGTAGCGGAACGCAACACTATTTTAATGGATGGCTTTAGATCCGCACCCAGGGACATTTTGATCACAATAGTTTTCACCTCGTACAGGGCAAAACGCTCGCCAATGCAGTTGCGTGGACCACCGCTGAAGGGTAAAGCTATAGGTCGATTTCACTGTGGTCGTCGTTGACAAATGACGCTCGGGCCGAAAGCTAAGAGGTACGAGCGAAGCCCTTTACTACAGAGTCCGGTAAATTATTAAAGAGATGTAGGGAACCAATCTGTAGGGTTTTCCCAACCTGATCAATGGGAGGTGTCCTGCCCCCAGGACTACGTTGTCTCTATATGAGTTTATGGCGCTGTTAACAATTGTGGTGTGTGCTAGCTTCTTGGCTTCTGCACATGATGCGAGGGTGGGGCTACCATTGCCTAGGAGCTGTTGAATTGCTAGAGACTCCTCTCGTAGGTCATATCTCAAGGCTTGGGGGCGCCGTGACATGCTCTGTGTGGTGTAGGCATGGTTTGGATGGGTTGTGTGGTAGCAACCTATTAGAAAATGCTGTGTGAGCCACTGTTAAGCCACCTGCTGCTACGGCAAATTGTAAAAGCGGTTGACTTTGTAAATGCAAAGACCATGCGTACCCAAAAGAATCTGTCGCAGAAATTTTTTGCGAAATTTTCCGTAGAAATTTTTCTTCTTTTAGTCCCCCAGTCGAACGTACTTAAAAGAGCTTCGCTCTAAAATAAAAACCTTTCGCATATTTTCCACATTTTGAGTTTTTGATTTTATTGTACCTAGGTAAAAGCAAATTCTTAACAAAATCACGAGTAATTCGCATGTTTTTTGCTATCTACTTTGTCAGTTTTAAGCTATCTTTAACAAACTTGCACGAAGTCTTAAAAATACATGTAGGCTATATACTAGAGCATATAGCTCCCATAGAAACGATCGGTCGGAAAACTAGTTTTTGTGAGAAAAACTTTATTGTTTTTAAAGGTAGCGTGTCCTTACTTAGTGTTTATTAAAGGAGATGCTTTCACATTACTCTACAAAGTTTTATCAAAATCAGACAACAACAGAAACTTTTAAAACTTCAATTTTAGTGACCAAAATTTTTTTTGTGTTCAGTGATAGTGTCACAAAATTGAGCAATTCTTAACAATTCTACAAAGTTTCATTAAAATCGGGTGACTATATCGTATAGCGCTCCATATAAAAATCGTTTGCTAATAAATGCGTTATTGCATGGTAGGGGGGAGTAGTTTTTGTTCGATGCTGTTCACTTTAGAAATCTTGAATTTCAAATTTCAAGTCGATATCTCTTATAGCCTATTCACACTAGAGTCCATTTACCGTTTACAAGATGGTACGTAAGAACTTGCCGTATCAAATTTTCTTAAAATATTCCACAATCAGCTGGGGATGTTCGTATCTCATGCTGTTCGGGTCCACCACTAAAAAGTTGCCATTCACAACTAAAATATAAGCTGTCAACATAATTTGAATGCCAAAATGAAAATGCCGCGCAGCAGAACAGTAAAATAAATTTGAATATATTTCGAAAACTGTTTATTCCGTTTATAAACTACAATATATTATTCAGTTAATGTCATTAAATTATTTGCTTCGACTCATTTGCATCCAAATGCTTCGATGTACTATAAACAGTTCGTATAAGTCTATATCGTCCAAATCGCACATTTATAGCTTGTTTTCTAACAACTCAGCTATGCATCGTACTAACTTAAATTGATCAAAAACATGAGAGATCAAGAAAAAAATGCAAAAGTACTTAGAAATTCTTATTTTTGATCATATTTTCATGGGGAAACTATCAAATTGAAGTAATATAAGCCAATCTTAAATTTATTCATAACCCATTTCGCGATTTTCGAATTTGATTTCACCCCGATCGGCAAATTTTGCTCATCTAACGGATTCAATACTTGGTGGAAACTAAACGCCAAGGTTCAAAATCACAAAACCAAAATTATTTTAAATGTAAAGAGCTTGGAATCCAAAGTACAAATAAAAAACAGCATATTGACAAATCAGAGCAAGACATTATGGAACAAGAATCGAAAAGATTCCAAGAAATTCGCGGCAGAATGTTCAATATTATAAGATTTCTCACGTGGTCACAAAGAAGATGACACTAGCTGCAATAGATGACACTAGCTTTTTAGAATTAGTCCACCTTCTTGCTAAGTATGATCCTGTTCCTCGTGAACATCTTGTTCGAACCAATTTGAATAACAAACTTTCGGTTACATACATAGGTATTATAAGAAAAACAACTTATACTTATATAATGACGAAATTTAAGTTACGTAACGTGAGGTAACGTCATGTCAGAAAAATCGAGAAGAGCTTTTTGAATATTACCCGAAAAATAAACTTGTATTATTTCAAAACCTACTAAAAACGAGAAGGTCAAGCTAACTTCGTCTGTGCCGAAGTTTTTATACCCTTGCAAATGCTGTTTTTGAAATGTCAGAGTCTAAGAACGCTTACATAAAAATCGAAAAATTGTTTAACAAAAACCCATTTACCGACAGATAAACATCTGATTTCGACCAAATTTCGCGAATCCTTTTGAAAATATATCAAATTAACAATCGAGGAGTTTAAGAAAGATAAAATTTAAAACAGAAAAGTTTTTTCTCACTAAGACTCATTTTCCGACCGATCGGTCCTATGGCAACCATAAGATATAGTCACCCGATGTCGATCAACTTTTTCAAATTAGTTGGAAAGCGTTTAATATTGAGAATTACCGACTTTAAGAACGATTTACTTGAAAACAAAAAAGTTTTTTTCACTAAGACCCATTTATCGACCGATCGGTTCTATGGCAGCTATATGTTATAGTCATCCGATTTTGACCAAAATTTGCAAATCTGTTTGAAAGCATATAATATTAATAACGGCCGAGTTTTAGGACGCTAACATTGAAAACAAAAAAATTTTTCTTACTAAAACCCATTTTCCGACTGATGGTTCCTATGACAGCTATAAGATATAGTCATCCGATTTTCTCCAAAATTTGCAAATTTGTTTGAAAGCATATAATATTAATAATGATAGAGTTTAAGGCCGCCAACATTGAAAACAAAAAAGTTTTTCTCACTAAAACCCATTTTTTGACCGATGGTTCCTATGGCAGCTATAAGATATAGTCATCCGATCCGGTCGGTTCCGACATATTATCAGCGTGCAGTAAAAAGAAGACTCTGTGCAAAATTTCAGCTCGGTAGCTTTAAAACTGAGAGACTAGTTTGCGTAGAAACAGACGGACAGACAGACAGACGGACAGACAGACGGACAGACAGACGGACGGACAAAGCTCAATCGACTCAGCTCGTCGCCCTGATCAAGAATATATATAGTTTATGGGGTCGGAAATGAATATTTCTATGCGTTGCAAACTTCTGGGCAAAATTATAATACCCTTTGCATGGGTATAAAAATACAAAAAGCTTTGCTTAATTCGGAGAGTTTTGCATTTTTCTAAAACAACTCAAAACCCACTTCCGTTTTTTGTAACGTCACGCCAGCAAATATTTTGGATATATGTATGTCTTTAACTCCTTATGGTCGAATGATGTCTTTGTTTTTGCTGATTGTAGTGTTAAAAAAAATCTTTTTAAAAATTCAAGATTTTACAATTTTTTTTTAAAAACATTGTTTCGTATAAAACGTAACGTAACGTCAGTTTGAAAATGTCCATATGTACCAATTTTGGAAGGTAAAGAGTAAATTATAGTCGGACTTGACCGATTTACTTGTTTTAGTTTTTCTTTTTCAAAACATCGATAAGTTTCGAGGTACTGAACCTAGGCTCAATTAAACTTTCTTTTCTAAAAAATTGCGGGACCTACCATAAAAGCACCCTGTAGTCTTGATTTTGTGTGGATTTCATTCATTAAAATTGTTCAAAAATGAATCAAATTAAATGCATTGTTCTCTCCCAACTTTATGATACCCATTTTTTTTGTTTACTCATATTTAATGGGTATAGGATGGTGCGGTATTGCATAATGCAATAGTTGAAATACAAATATTCGCTTTCAGAAATGAACTTGGATTTTGCAGTGTGAACAGAATAAGCACAGAAGTTGTTAGACAACAACAAATAAAAGAGAACCAGCGCCAGGCTTAACGGAACCAGTTACACAAAATGAACTGTATACACACATACATACGTATGTATGTCAATAGAAGTCAGCTTATCTAGCTTGCTAACAGTAGTATATACATACATACATACATATGTACTTAGTACACACCTATGCTTTAACTTTATACACATCCATACATATGCCTCAATTGATTAGGGTAGGGTCACACTGACCAGCTCCAAAAGCCAAAATTTCTCGTTTCAAAAAATAAAGTATTACTCAAGTACATTGTCTGAAGAGGTGCTAATTGAAAACCACCAAATTATTTATTAAAAAAAAGTTTTAAAAATATGCTTTTAAAAAGGGGACAGCAACAACAACTGACCATAAAACAATTATGACGAAAATAAAACTAATTAAATGTTCAACAACAACAAAAAGATGCATAAAAAATGCGACGCTGATAACGAACGACGAGTAAACGCACACACACACACACACACACACAGGCACACAACAAATTAACATACGCGAATGTTAAAACAAAACACAATGGCAAAAAAGAAAAAAAAATAGCAACCCGAGAGAGAGAGAGTGAGAGAGAGCGCGCGCGGCGGGCTGTCTAATTATGCTGCAGCAAAAAGCACACGACCCACTCAACACAAAACGCAACGCAGCAGCAGCAGCGCAGCAGCGCAGCAGAGGCGGCGGCGAGTGGGGAAACAAACGAGTTGGCAGTCCCGCTCTCCCGTTCTCTCACTTTTAAATTTACTATGCAAAAAAAAAAAACAAAAACACACACAACAAAATTTAAAAAAAATACAAAAAGGGAACTGACATTTGACGACGTTGTTGTTTTTGCTTTGCTTTTGCGCTTCGCTTTGGCCGCGCGTGTTTTTCGTTTCAGTTATTATTGAGACTAAAAATGCGGCGTGAGATTTGATTGTGAGTAAGCGCCAAGCGTCGACAAACAGCGACGCGGGCAGAGCCCCCATCGTCGTCGTCGTTGCCGCCGCCGTCGTCGACAACAACAAAACAAACAAACACACAAAGTAAAAGCCACCCAAAAGAATCAGAAAGGGGGGTGTGGGGGGCGGGGAAAGAAGAGGCAGTAGAATAAAAAAAAGCTGATAAAAATCTTTCACACACAAAAATTTGGGCAGCAGAACATAGTAGGCGTGTCAAATCTGTTAAAATTTAAACAATTGGCGCTTATATGAGGTAATCGGGCGCCAGTGTGTTTGTTTTTGTTTATAAAAAAAATAAAACATATTTTTTTTTTTGTTAGCAACAACAACATTACCGCATCTGCTGGCTTAAGGAAACATTCCAATTTTGAAAATGGAATTTTTATGAACACACACTGAAAATGCAGTCAACAATTTCTTTTTGTTTATTTATAGACTTCAGAGCAGGGCAAATGTTGTCGTTGTTGCTGTTGTTGTCATGAAGGGAAGGAGCTTGTAGGTTGTGGTTGGGGAGGGGGAGGGTGTGGCGCTTATCGTCTTGAAAACATTTAATTGGGGAGAAAGAACTTTCGAAAGATAACACTAGACGAGTTTTCGATACGGAAAGACATAGCGGAAGACTCAGCAGCAGCAGCAGCAGCAGCGGACAACTGACTATGCACAGTGGGCGCAACTATGTTTGGCACAACAACAAGTAAGAACGGTGTAGTCGAGTGGCGTGTAAGTGCACAATTGATACAGACATACACAAACGCATACACACACACACGCCCTAGCTGCCTGCAGTAGGCACAGTGCTCCCCCCCGCTCCTACAAGCTAAATTGTTTCGTGTACAACTTTGGTGTTTTCATGCTAGGATCTTATTTTGCTTTTCAGAATAGATAGATATACAGTGCCGCTCAACTGAATAAGTTTGACTCTCTGTAACAAGCACTCCGATTTAAGCGAAATAAATTTTGTTGTATAAAGAAATCAGTCATTTGTGAAATAGCAAAACTTCTGTTCTGTTAGTTTTGTTTTTATATAATTTTTATTATTTTTTCAAAAACATAGCAAAAAATGTCAATTTTTTTTTGGCTCAAATGAATAGGTTTGACCACTAAAACTATTAAACAAAAGTATATAAAGCAAAATTTCAAGGCACTGGGTAACCTAAATAATAAAGGACACTGTTTTAGCATTATTTAGTATTTGGTATGCCCATCCCTGTTCTAAATTATTTCAAACATACGGTTTGGTAAGGAATCATAATATTTTTCAATTTGATTTAGTGAAATTGTTGACCAGACTTTTTTAATTGCTTCAACTAGGGTCCCAGAGTCACTAAATTGTCTTCCTCCTTCGTATACTCTCCTGGACAAAAGTCCCGAAATGTTCTCGATAATGTTAATGTCAATACTCGAGCAATTTGACGTTTTGGTCTTTAATCCACTGTTTTACAACCCGAGCGGTATGGATGGGAGCGTTGTCATGTTGGTACGTCCATTGAATATGACTATAAATTTTCGAAAACTGGGGAAAATCCTTTTGGAGCACAGTCTTGTACATATTTGCCTTCATCTTTGAGGTGACAAACTGGAGCTCGCATGTTCCATAAAACGATACACCATTACTCCACCTGCACAAAAGTGATGACGACTTAAAAAAAACATTCTTTCTTTCGCATATCGTGGAAATAGTAATTCTTTTCAACTTCTTTTCGTCGGAGAAGACCCCCGTCTTCCGCTCCTTGTTCCACGTCATGTGTTCTCGGGCAAATCGTTGTTGTGCTTCCTTACGAGCATCATTGAGAGGTGGTTTTTTTTTATTTTCAATCTCTTCAAGTGTTTGGCGCTTCGAATAATTCGTTTCTAATTTTACCAGCAGAAAGGTGGGAATGTAAGGCAGTTCGTAGGATAAGTCGCCTCTCGGTTGCTGTTGTTGCATATTTTTTTCCTCCATTCATTTTTTTCCATAGTCTGCTTTATTACGGAGAAAATTACTCACAACGTTTTGACTTCGACCGATTTTCTTGGCTATTTCATAGTGTTTTAAGCCAGATTCAATATAGCCTTTTATTTGACCTTTTTCAAAATCGGTTAAAGGTTTTCCGCGGCCCATTTTACAAAAAAACTGATAGCAGTTGCTTTAAATTTTGGAATACAAAAGAATTCAACTCTTTTCAATCACGCAGTCAATCAAAAAGTGAAGTCAAAAGTGTCAAACCTATTCAGTTGAGCCAAAAAAAGTTTTTGAAAAAATAATAAAAATTATATAAAACCAAAACTAACAGAACAGAAACTTTGCTATTTCACAAATGACTGATTTCTTTATTCAACAAAATTTATTTCGCTTAAATCGGAGTGCTTGTTACAGAGATACAACATTTTAAAACTAAAAAAAAAAAGTCAAACCTATTCAGTTGAGCGGCACTGTATATTGAAGGTTATTAACAGTAATGGAGAACATATTTAGGTATATTAAAAACGAGAATGCCAAGCTAATTTCGTCTGTACCAAAGTTTTTATACCCTTGCAAATTATGTTTTTGAAATGACAGAGTATAAGAACGCTTAGATAAAAATCAAAAACTTTTGTAACTAAAACCCATTTTCCGACAGATGAACATCTGATTTCGATCAAATTTCGCGAATCTTTTTGAAAACATATCAAATTAACAATCGCCGAGTTTAAGAACGATAAAATTTAAAACAAAAAAGTTTTTCTCACTAAGACTCATTTTCCGAGCCTTAAGATATAGTCATCCGATTTCGACCAAATTTTTCAAATTAGTTTGAAAGCGTTTAATATTAAGAATCACCGACCTTAAGAACGAATTACTTGAAAACAAAAAAAATTTTTTCACTAAGACCCATTTTCCGACCGATCGTCCTATAGCAGCTATAAGATATAGTCAACCGATTTTGACCAAAATATGCAAATCTGTTTGGAAGCATATAATATTAATAATGAACGAGTTTGAAGACGCTAACATTGAAAACAAAAAAGTTTTTCTCAGTAAGACCCCATTTCCAACCGTTGGTTCCTATGTCAGCTATAAGATATAGTCATCCGATCTTGACCAAAACTTGAAAATCTGTTTGAAAGCATATAATATTAATAATGGCCGAGTTTAAGGACGCAAACATTGAAGAAAAAAAAGTTTTTCTCACTAAGACCCATTTTTTGCAAGGATATAAGAAACCGGAGACTGAACCCTACAAAAGCCTTTATATTCTGGAATCATCAGTTCACTTATTTCGTTCTGCAAAATATAAATATATTTTTATAAAACTTTTATGATGATTACATTAAATTTTCAAAGACTGGATTTGAATTGTTATTTCGTTTAAAAAAAATTGAAAATATTTCCAGCTGTAGTTATATCAGGGCTGTAAAAGAATGATTCATTTTTATTTTTAATTCACAATGAATTAACAAAAATTTGAATTAATTAAATTTTTCCAAAATCAGAATTGAATTGATTTTGATTTAATTCACTTCCAAAAAAAAAACGAATTGAATTGATTTTGTTTCAATTCAAGTGAATTAGAAAATTTGTATGTTCATTCATTTGATTTAAAACAAAATTGACTTAACTCTGCTACTTCACTCATTTTGTCAAGGTGTAGACAATTAAATATCAAGGCGAAAAATATAGTTTTAATATAAAATAGTGCAAAATGTCTGACCTAAAGAGAGGTAATACAATAGGCAAGAAGACAACAATGACGATTATGGGCTATCCACCTCTAAAAGCTGGAGAGCTAAATCGGTTGAGAATGAAGGCGCTAAACGTACCAGAAAACTGCTGCTTAAAACCTATTTTACAGCGAGCAATAACACTGTGACACATTTTTGAACTCAAAAAAGTTGATAGCGTCGAGACCAAAAAATTCTGAAAGGGTATGATGGTAGTATAAAATCCCTGTCTGGGTTTAGTCTGATTAGCTGCCATTTTCTTTTTATTGCACTTCGAACTTTTCCGCTTCAGAGTAGTGCTAACGATTCCATATCTCGTAAACTATTTTGAATTTCGCTTTTTAATCTTCAACAAAGTTGTTGCTTTTGGTTTGACCTACAAAACATTTCTTTGTAGCAAATCAAAAAAATTACATCTTCATACTCAAAATTACAAAAGTTGGCCAAAAAAGCCAAGTTTTAACCACTTATCTACAGTTTTTCAACTTCATCTTGAAACCCGTTTCAGATTTGGCCAAGTAATTCAGCGCATAGTTGTAGCTTAGACCAAAATAAACAAACCCTAAGAACGAACCAACTTCATTTAGTTACTTTTTCATATAGTTATAGGCCCACAAGCACGTACAACTGTCATAAAAACACGAAAAAACGAACATTTTCGGTAAAAAAGTAAAAAAAAACAAATTTTTTTCAATTACAGTTTTTAAGTTATGTTTTCTTACTATATTCTTGATTTAATACAAAACAATCGAAATTTTTGACTGTGTCAGCCAATTGGTGCCAAAAATTGCAATTTTTCGAGTTTTGGTTCCAATTCTACATGCTTAAGGGATCGTAACTATACGAAGTACCAATCGAATGAAGTTGATATGTTCCAATCGTTTGTTTATTTAAGTCCAAGCTACGTTTTTGTCCTGCATTGCTTAGTCAAATTCGTTACAGTTTTCAAGACAAAGTTGAAAAACAGTACAAAATGAGGGGAAAAAATGATGATTTTAAGACATTTTTGTAATTTGGAGTATAAAGATGTGACTCTTTTGACTTGCGAAATTCCAAATAGTTTACGAGATATGGAGTTGCGAGTCCCAATCAGAAGCTGAAAACTTCAAAATGCAATAAAAAGAAAACGGCAGCTAACCAGGCCAAACCCAGCGATGGTTTTTGTACTACCATCATACCCTTTCAGAATTTTTTGGTCTCGACTCCCTCAACTTTTTAGTGTTGCACAGTGTAAGGTATGAATGTGTGGCGTACGCAGGGTTAAGCACCCCCGAATATTTATTATAACCTTAATTCAATATCTAAATAGACTAATGAATCAGAATTGAAAACACCGGATGCAAAATTGAAAATTTCAGCGAAATGCAACATTTGTAGAAAGGTGTTGTCCGGAACGATAAGCGTTACTTCAAATTTTCTTCGCCATTTACAAACGCAACATAATGACAAATACAAGGAGTACGAGGCTATAAGACAGGAAGCGAAATTAGCACCAAATCAAAGCCAAGTTTTTTAATTTGGACAAATCCGTTGAAACTGCCATTGTAGCTTCCAATCTTTGTCCACAAATAAAATGTATGTGGGTTAAGGCTTTAAATCCAAGTTTCGATATTGGAACTGAAGCTGAGATTCTAACGCTACAAATGTCTCTCGAATGCAACACAGCTATGAGCAGTGAGGATTCTAATATTGCGGAATACTTCGATTTTTCCTTTGCTGGTAAATATCTAATCATGGAGTGCAATTATTTATATTAAAGGCTTTAATACTTTTAGATACTTCTGAAGAAACATTGAGTGCTCGCATATCGCCAGCCGAATCAGAATTTTCGGCATATTTGTCCGACTCGGCAAAGTCGTTAGATAGGCTTAACAAGTGTCCACAAATTAAGAGGACTTTTTTAAAATTTAATACACCACTGCCATCATCAGCTGCAGTAGAGAGACTGTTTTCCTACGCTTCAATTTTGAACGTATCTAAACGTGGATGTCTGGGAGACGAGAATTTTGAAAAGATTCTGATATTAAAAGTTCACGACTTATAAAAACAAATATAGCTAACTAAAACTAGTATTGTGTTAAATATAATGATAGTACTCTATGGGGTCTAGTTTGCTTCCTTCTGTCTGTTACATTAATTTGCCCGAAATTAGTAAACACATAAACAAAACATGCTTTCTAAAGGCCGTTTTCTCATGTTGGTGTTTTTGCAAATCTAGGTGGATTTGTTGCATTTGCTTTGCTCATGTTCAATGCTAACCATCTAGATGAATTTCGTAGCAATCTACTTCACCCTCATTGATTTTAAAACCATCTACATGCTTATGCAAATTAAGTATTTTTGTGTATCCGCGCATATGGTCACACTGGAAAATATTTGAAAACAAAAAACAACTGCTGCTAAAACAGTAAAGTCTGAATTGTTGTTAAGTAAACAAAAAATGGAAAATATAGGATGTGCCTTTAATATATAAGAACATCTGCAGACATTGCTGAAATTACAGATGCACATTCTGATTCCCCTAGTTCATTGCCTAAGCAAATTTGGAAAAATTTGGATAAAAATAGCCATGATTAAAGATTTTACAGGATTAAAAACTTAAACTGTGGTTCCATACGCAAATAATTTGATCAAATATGGCCGGAAAGTTCCACAATTTGGCATATATAGCCCAATTTTCATGAAAATTTGACCAAATTATTTGCCTGTGTGAACATAGCATTCGACCTACTGCTTAATCTCCCATCATAGTAACAAGTCGTTCCAAAAGAAACACCTTCTCCTCCTCTGTAAAATTTTTGCTTTAATTTTTAAAATTGGCGCGCAATAAAAAAGACTAAATTCAGTCGAGTGCAGAGGTGCTGCCAACCTAGTATTAGACCATTCCAGCCCTCCCGGTGTGACCGTGGCGCAAATGCCCGAATTTATAATCAACCAACATGAGACAACCAATTGCACAAAAACCATCTAGTTGCAAAATCTAGATAAATTTCGATTTGAGCAAAAACATGAACATGAGAAAACGACCCTAAGTTAAGTCAATTCTGTTTTAAATCAAATGAATGAATATACAAATTTTCTAATTCACTTGAATTGAAACATAATCAATTCAATTCTTTTTTTTTGTAAGTGAATTAAATCAAAATCAATTCAATTCTGATTTTGGAAAAATTGAATTAATTCAAAATATGTCAATTGGATGCCTGAATGATTCTCAGGAATAATTCAAAATTGAATCATTCGTTTACAGCCCTGGTTTATATCAAGGAATATATATATTTGTTAGGTGACTTATTTCGCATACCTTATGTGGTGTGAAGGCAAAAAATGTCGTCTTGTCACTATAAAGACAACATCAACAATAACGATGATGTTGATGAAAGCAATGTGTCTAGGGATTGCCTATCGAGTTTAGATGACGAAAATGACTCAGACGGTAAAAGATATTCAGAATGTCAATGGAAGCCAATAAAAACATTTGTATTTGTCTTAATATAAAGCTTAACTCTATAAAAAGCAATGGAAAAGGTTGAAATTTTTTTTCATTTTCGTTATTTAGACCTTGAGCCAGTCAGATGTAAAACTTTGACTAAAATCAAAACAGTTCACTAAACCCCATATACAAAATCAGAACACTTCAAGAAGCCATTGCAAGAAAACCTTAGCCAATCAGACCAAACTCAGTCAGTGTTGTTTTTTACTACCTAGTAAGTAACTTTCAAATTTTGTTGTTCGTTGGTATCAAAATTTTGTGGTGCACTGTGTAATTAATGACTATGCATTGCAGTTCTCTGGTGTGTACCTACTTTATACATTCATTGTCGGAGTATAACAACAATTTATCAAAAAAACAAAATCTAAACAGGCCAGAAATTTTTGATTTCTAAGGTTCAGAATTAAGGTTCCTAATCTGGTTTTGGATTGGAAATTTGATTAAAATTGACAAGGTATTCAAGTTTCGCTATACGGCGCAAACATGGCCGTAACTTTGAAATCTGTTTATGATTTCAAAATTTTTGTTGCCTACTTACAGGGTGTGCTGTCCTGAACAGGAACGAGACGACACCGCCGACTACCCTTAGCAACACAAAGCCTCCGCTGGAATTTAATTGAAATCTGTAAAATTGCGAGTTAAACAAATTCAATTCAAGTGAAAAATAAAATATGTGTGACAAACTCGTAAATATTTATCAGCAACAGCAACACAGAAAGAGCCTCAGCACAAAGTCTGTGTGGGGGGGCTATATAAATGATATGTACATACATACATGCACTTATATACATGTTTGTATGCCTAGTACATAGCTGGTATATAGCAACGAAAAAAAAAAAAAAAAGAAAAGGCAAAATGCGCACTTTAATAAAAATCACTCATACGTAATTTCATTGGAATTTTGTTCTTTGCTGCTGCTGCTGCTTCTTCGTCATCGTCGTCTTCTTCATTTTATACGTTTTCGTTTTGTTTAATTTGATTTTTATTTATTTCATTTATTATTTTGTATTGGCAGCGGCAAGAGTTGAGTCGAATAATATGCTAGCCAAATGGCGAGTAAAACTTTCTTAGCCAACCAAAAAGAAAAATAACATAAATAATGAGTGTAAGAATTGGCAAAGGCAAATAATAATTGTTTGTATTCCGGGTTTTTATACCCGTAAAACCCAATTTGTTCCCCGTCATTTTGTAAAGACTTGTTGAACTACCCAGCTAACTCATTCGTTTGTTTATACAAAACTCCGGTTAAGTTGTTGTTTCTACCCATTACCTAAAATAAGTACCAAAATCGTATGACAGTAGGTGAGAGATAAAGCAGCCAGCGGCCAGGCCAGGCCAGGCCAGGCCAGGCTAGGCAAAATGGGCAGCCAAACTAAAAGCTGAAAATCAAAATCAATAACTAATAAATAGAGAGGCATGAAAATTGTATTGTAGTTTGCAAAGCACCACAGCAAAGTGGAAGACGCTGAGAACAACAATAAACAGAAACAAATAAACTGAAAATTATGTGTGTGTATATATGTATATGTACATATGTATGTGCATATGTACTAACTAAACGGAACGAGTTGAACAAAGCGAAATAATCGAAGGCTACGGCTACGGCTACTGCTGTTGCTGTGGCTGCTGTTTCACGAGTTTGTCTGAAATGTCACACGACTCTTGACAGCGAAGAAGAAAGATCAACACTGGCTGTTTGTCCCAGAATCTGCGGGCCATAACGGTTTCCCATTACTCAATTCAAAGAAAATTGTGTTTCCAATTAATTTTTTTAGAAATTGGAGGATCATTTAATCATTTTATCAATGAAAAAGTATAAACTTCAATATACACCCCGGACAGAGTCCACACTTGACCGGTTTATTGGTTTAACGTTTCAGAAAAGACCTTGTTTGAAACTCGAAATGTTCCAGGAAACGAGAAATGGTACGGTTTAGTGCAGAGAGTCCCGCCCTTTATTCCTCTTAAAATGCAATTGAATGCAAACAACAACAAAATACAAGCACCGCGGTTTTGAAACGCAATGGAAATGTAAAATTGGCTCAATCAGCAGGATCGAGAACCCACAACTTCCCGCACCAGCAGCAGCCACACATACAACTGGTACGCCACACCCGGCATTTTGGAACGCAATAAATGGCAAAAATAGAGGAAAGCTAACTTCGGCTTGTATAACTTATATACGGGAGTGACACGGAAATCACTAGAGATTTTGGTATAAACGTTTGCATTTCCAATTTCAATAGTACAATTATATGTAAAGTGAAAAGTATACCTCTGGTTGCTAGGTAACCGAGCTGTTTTGTGTCACTTTACATATAAATTCAAGCAGTTTCAATTTGAAATACAAGCGTTTATACGAAAATCACTAGTGATTTCTGTGTCACCCGCGATAAATTAAGGTTTCAAATGATTTTCGTCGTACTTAGATGAGTTATTTCCCAAACTCAGCAATAGATGACCATTCTATTCGATATATTCATCCGATTTTGACCAAACTCCCCAAAATTATGTGGAAACTGATACTATTCATAACAGGAAAGTATAAAGACGCTACCATTGAAAACAAAAAAGTTTTTCTTATCAGACTTACTTTTTCAACCGATAATTCCTATGGCAGCTATATGCTATAGTCATCCGATTTTGATCAAACTTGTCAGAATTGTGTGGTAGTATATAATATTGATCAGTAACAAGTTTGGGAGCAATAGCATTGAAAACAAAATAGTTTTTCCTACTAAGACTTTTTTTCAGAACTATCTTTTCTATGGCAGCTATAGCTATATAGTTGGCCGATTTTTATAAAACTTGTTGCAATTATGTAAAAGCATTCAAAACTTATAAATACGAGGTTTGGGGGCGTTTGCATTGAAGACAAAAAAGTTTTTCTTACTAAAACTTCTTTTTCGACCGTTGGTTCCTATGGCAGCTGTATGCTATAGTCATTTTGTTGCTGGCGACAAATGTTTTCCGTTAGATCGAACTCAGGAAGGAGAACAGGTCTGACGATTTTGTGCAGCGAATTTAACAAAACCTATGTATGTGTTTATGAATGAATAAAATGAATTACATAATTATTACACAAGCAAAGCGAGATATTATTTGCATGCTTACCGCGAATTCTTTATTACACAGAGCGAACAGGTTAACGGTAACACAGTCGCGAACGCGACAAAGAAATATAGAAAAAACATTTTTTGCTCTTGTTTTTCTTTTTGGTGGAATTTTGGTAACAGTATATTTAGTGCAAAAGGTAAGTTTAGTTGATTTGACGATCAAAATATACTTGGAAAATCATGGGATATATCACGTGGCATGGAATGGAAGTCGTTTTTGACTGCATCTAAAAAAAAATTCAAAGCGTCAGCAAAAAAAAAAAATTAATTAAAATTTCACGTAAGAGTAGTACTTCATTTTGCTTGAAACAAGTACGAAAGGATTGCAACAATCCTAAAATGATTGTATCAATCCGAAAATGCAAATTTTTTTCGAGATTGAGGTAAGTACGGAATTCCAATGTCAAAGCGAAATGAAATCGAGAGCATGTTGCAAACTGAAAGAGAAAATCTCTCATGCTAATGCAGTCAGGCAAAATGGGTACACACACATACACACATTTTTCTGTCACTAAAGCGTTTTTGCGGCTAGTGTTTTTTGTATATATGTTGCCTTGGAATTCCCTACCAGTTATAGCACTTTCTTCATAATAAGGTAGCTGTTTAATTGCAGTCGAGTATAAAAGTACGATAATGTAAAAATAAATACTTTTTTTTTTGTCAAAATGCTTGTTTTTCGATTTTACATTTGGAAATTTGCTTTCGCATTCTGGAACTTGGATTAAGATTCTAGAACTTTCAAAAAAAGGTCAAAATTTATTTTAAAATTTAAATAGAAATTGTTAAAGTATTCTGGAAACTTGAAAAACTGCCAATATGCTATGCGCTGTGTGTGCGAGTGTGGATGCGCGCGGCTTTAGCTATGCACAAAACAATAACGAATGCGCGCTGAGTAAGCTGCTCGCAAGATCTCAGGGCTTTCTTTAGCATGAGCTAGCATAGGACAGGGCGAGACAGAAACAGAAAATTATACAAAAGCTACATTAACAAAGCGCTCAGTATTTTGTACAAGTGTATTCACTGTTTTTCAGTATGTTTGAAATTTAAATAAGATTTAGGAGTTTAAAGTTTAGTGTTTTTTATGTAAACTATGTTACTATCGTATTACTATTCCACGAGGTAACAAAATGCATTATATTGAAGGGTTGGTGGTGATTCTAAATGATTTTCTTAACTTTAAAATAAACCATCCCAAAGAATTGTATGATTATTTTTATCGAAGATATACCATAAAACAGATAATAACAACAAGTAAGAGTGCTGCAGTAGAGTGCCCCGACTGCAAAATACCCTGTACCAAGTAATATTGTTCCTATGGCTTTGATTGATACAAGGTTCAAACTTAAAAATTGTGGCTCTGATAGTTTTTCGCTGTTTAAAATGAAGAGGGGGAATTTTCCAAATCTGAATTACGGTATACACCTAAATACATGCAAAAATTTGTGGCTCTATCTATTATAGTCTCTGAGATCAGCGCGTTCATACAGACAAACAGACAGTTTTTCGGTTTTAACAGGTGGAGGAGGGGGAATTTCCATATCTCAAACAAACTTGATCTGGTTACGGTATACACCTACATACATGCAAAAATTTGTGGCTCTATTATTATAGTCTCTAAGATCGGCGCGTTCAGACAGACAGACAGACGGACATGCTCAAATCGACTCGGCTGTTGATGCTGATCAAGAATATGCATACTTTATATGGTCGGAGATGCTTCCTTCTGGCTGTTACATACATTTGCACAACTTCATGATTCCCTTTTCCCCATTTTTTACCATTTTTAACGGGAACAGGGTATAAAAATAACAAAATTACTGCCCAAAGCAATGCCTTGCAAAAACAGAACAACAGGCTAGTAATTTGTATATAATTTTATTGAACATTTTCAACAATACAACAATTTTTGGTGAAAACGTATACAATCTGGGCTGCAAACCCAATAAATTTATTCGGAAATTTTATGTTCGAGTTTTTTGGGCGAAGGTTTTCATTCGAACCTTGGTTCGGCACAAGTTTAACGCAAAATTTAATAGAAATGCAATTTATGTGATTAATATTCAAAATAAAGTCTACTTTCCATATAGCGAATCTCAACGGCAACAATAAAAAACTTCGCTATAAAGAAAAAATTGTAATTTAGAGAAAGAAATACGAAATTGCAGTGCTCAGGAAAGGAATTCGTTATATAGACTGTACGGAAGCTCGTAATAGATAAGTTCGACTGTAGTATTCAGAATTTCTGTACTTTTGATAAGACAAAATCAATTTTAAGACCTGATCAACTGAGACATCATGGTACTGATAAGACAGTTAGCGCAATAGGATTAAGTTGCTTACATTAATAAGCTGTCTCTCTCTAGACTCTATTTGTGCCATCAAAGACTCTTATTTCAATTATTATTTTCTAGAAATTATATTGAAAATCCTTTATACTTTCATAATGATTTCGAGTCTTTGTTGCAAAATATTGATAACAACAAATTGGCAAGAGTTCAGAATGTCTTTAATTTTTTGTACCGAACCGAAAATTTAGGTTCGGAAGCGGTTCAGGCTCAGCAATTTTCTGAACTTTGGTTTGGTTTAAGTTTCGGTTCACAGTATAAAAAAAATAGGGATTTCGGGTTCAAGCCGGTTCGGTTCATAACCGTTTTGCAGCCCTGTATACCATTACTAAAAATGTTATATCTTTATTGAAAGAAATCGCTAAAATGTTTGGGATAGTTTATTTCAAAGTTAAGAAATAGTAATTTACGATTATATCAAAAAAAAAGTCAAAACAATAGTATATGTTCCCCACAAAACGCGTCTAAAAAGGGTCAAAATAAACAAAATTGAACCATTTCTGAAAACAGATTCGTGTTCAGCACACGAAATAATCATCTAGAATCCAGGGATCGCAAATAACACATAATGTAGATAACATCGAGTTCTAAACAATGTAAAAAACAGTAAGCATTGTTTTTTCATTGTTTGTTTAGGAATGTTCAAAATCTATAAAATTTTTGTCAGAATATCGAACACTGATAACACTAGGCGTTTTAAACACTTTAAAATAAAGTGTGTTTCAAATAATAACATTGTTAACTAATAAAAAACATGTTAATTTACATTTTGAACATTTTATATTTCGTCACACGAAAGCAATAATATTTGGAACACTGTAATTATATTATAATTCGCAAACTTTGTGCAAATTTTTGGTAAGGCACTGAACGCGCGTTCGACAGACAACTGAGTGGCCGGCTAAGTATGTTCTTCATCATTGGTCATCCATGGTGAATTATTGTCATAAACAGGGTAAAGTAGTTATGTTTGATCGTTTGCTCTCTTGAAAAGTAGTTTATTAAGCATTTAGCGGTTTTATTACCATGGAGATCCCTTAGCTGCGAATTGTGCTTATGCATTAACCCGAATAAAGGTAAGTTTATGACAATCTAAACTCATTATAAAATTTTGCAAATTCAGCGATTTTTTGGCCTACACCTCCTATTTACCCGTCGACATTTGCCAACTATTAAATCTTCATGATAGTCGAAACTTTTCCAATTTTGCAAAATTTGCGATTGGTTTAATTGTCAACTATTAAAGATTGATGATAATCTAAAATTATTCAGCTATTTTCGCTTTCGCAAAAATGTTGCGATTTTGAGTCCATATTTTTACCAAAAACCGGTTTTGAATGGCAAAAGTTTTGCAAAAGTGAAAATAGAAGCATAGCTGATTATAATATTTTGAGGACGGGAACAAATCCAACATATCAAAGATCTTAAAAATCCATTCAGCCGTTCTTAAGCTATATGTGGTACACGACTTTGCTTTCTAGAAAATTTGGAAGGGGAGTTCAATTTGTCAGTTACAGTGTTAAAAATGTTAATGCTTTCGTGTGTAGAAAAGAAAAATGTTCAAAATGTCCAGTAACATGTTTTTTATTGTGTTAACATATGTCTCTCATGTTTTAAAGCTATCGATGCTGAAATTTTGCACAGATGTCTTCTTATTTACACTGCACGCTGCTTAATATGTCGGAACCGACCGGATCGGATGACTATATCTTATTGCTGCCACTAGGAACACATCGGTCAAAATAATGGAGTCTTAGAATGAGCATATAAACTTTTTTGCTTTTCGAATGTTAGCGAGCCTTAGAACTCGGCCATTAATTGAATGCATTTATATGCGTATCAAACAGATTATGCAAATTTTGGTCACTTAAATCGGATTACGCATATCATTATAGCTGGTCATAGGAACCATCGGTCGGAAAATGGGTCTTAGCTAAGAAAAATTTTTTGCTTTTTAAAGCTAACGTCATAAAAGCTACGGGCCATTATTAATATTATATGTTTTCAAACAGATGTTGCAAATTTTGGTCAATATCCGGATGTACTATAACATATAGCTGCCATAGGACCGATTGATCGGAATAATGAGGCTCTTAGTGATAAAAAACTTTTTTGTTTTCAAGTAAATCGTTCTTAAAGTCGGTGATTCTTAATATCAAACGCTTTCAAACTAATTTGAAAAAGTTGATCGACATCGGGTGACTATATCTTATGGTTGTTATAGGACCGATCGGTCGGAAAATGTGTCTTAGTCTATTATCTTTCTTATCTTTCTTCAACTCCGCGATTGTTAATTTGATATGTTTTCAAAAAGATTCGCGAAATTTGGCCGAAATCAGATGTTTACCTGTAGGAAAATGGGTTTTAGTTAAAAATTTTTTAGATTTTTATATAAGCGTTCTTAAACTCTGACATTTCAAAAACAGCATTTGCAAGGGTATAAAAACTTCGGCACAGACGAAGTTAACTTGGCCTTCTCGTTTTTCTATAAAAACCGGTTTTAAATGGCAATAGTTTTGCAAAAGTGAAAATAGAAGCATAGCTGATTATAATATTTTGAGGACGGGAACAAATCCAACATATCAAAGATCTTAAAAATCCATCCAGCCGTTCTTAAGCTATATGTGGTACACGACTTTGCTTTGTAAAAAATTTGGAAGGGGAGTTCAATTTGTAGTTACAGTGCTAAAAATGTTAATGCTCTCTTGTGTAGAAAAGAAAAATGTTCAAAATGTAAAGTAACATGTATTTTTTTTGTGTTAACAATGTATATGTTTAAAACACCTATGATTTTTAACTGTTCAAAATGCCTAGTGTTATTTATCAGTGTTCGTTATTATAACAGAACTTGTAAAAAACACTGTTCAAAATATGTTTAAACACACATGTAACTTATATATAAATAACAATGTTGTTTGATTTGAACAATGTATTTTAAGTGTGTGTTATTTACGAACCCTGCTAGAATCACCACCAACATTTAAATATACTGGAAAAAGTCTAGTAGTTTTGTTGCCTTGTGTTCTTAAAGAAAATTCAACAAATTGATGGATGTTTTAAGAAACGAATTAACAACAAATATTTTTGCACAAATTTCTAGAACTTTTCGAGCATTGAAATCTATGGAAACTTTTTAAAGTCATAAAACTTTTAAAATTTTAAAATAAAATTTTTGCAAAATTTTAAATTTTTTTCATTTAAAGTTTACAGAGTAGTACAAAATGTTCATACGCCAAGTGATAAGGAGTTGTTGAATTTTCCTTGTGTTTTAGGTAACAAATTCTAGGGTTGATTGCATGTTGCGGAGATATCGATTTGATGAAAGGTTTTGTATAATTTTCTACATCTTTTCGTATGCATTCTCAGTATTAAGTTGAACAGAATTGTAGTTGAGTGAGTGTGATGCAATTTTTTTTTGGTTTATTTAAGCAGCACACAGGGCGTATGCTTGATATGGTGAATGCTGATGCTGCTGCTGCTGCTGATGATGATGATGATGATGGAAAGTGGCCTAAACTGGGCAAACGAGGTTTTGTTGTACACATACACACACACACACACATGAGTGTATGTATGTATACATATGTATTGTACAGTGCTAGCTACCTACACCCACTTGCTTGGTGGTTGGTTGGAAAATGCGTGGCCGGGATCTGGGGGCCAGGGCTCGCGACGATGGGCGCACTTGGGACAACGATTAGTCGTCCCGGGGCTGATAAAAGAGGCTCGGGCGGCGGCGGCGGCGGTAGCTGCTGCTGCTGCTCCTCTAGCCTGGGATGCTGCCTCAACACGACGAAATCATGTTTGTTATGGGCCTCGCTCTCGCTTGCTCGCACGCAAAACTAACTAAACAACAACAACAACAACAACGAGAACGAGAACTAGGAGGAAATATTTCAAACTGGCCTGGAAATATGGAGAGCTGCGTGCATGAGTGTATGTGTGTGTGTGTGTGTGCCAATTGCATTTCTGTGGCCCTGCACCTGCTGCTGCTGGTGCTGTTGATGTTGCTGTTGCTGCTTCACTCCCCTCCTTTTGGCTGTGTATCAATTTCAAAATGGCGGAGAGGTTGCTAGTTTCGGAGCCTGGAAGTGCGAGTGTGTGTGTGTGTGTGTGTGTATGTGCGTGCTTCGCGCTATTTGGCGGAAGTCACAAACTTATTGGTTAGCAACCCGTTACCGTCGCGTCGTTGCTGGACACACAGAACACACAGACGACGCGGCCCAACGACAACGAGACGATGACATTTTCCAGTGTGTACGGCGGAGGCGGCGGCAGCGGCGGCGGCGGGTGTTACCACATTTTTCCAGCTACCGAAAATGCAAAGCAACAAAACGAACAATTCTCACCCACACCGCCAGCCACCGCCGCCACTCCTATCACAACCCAGACAATCGATTTTTGCACAGCCGCCCGTTAACATGGAAAAATAACTGAAATGTATAAAGATTTTTCTTCAAATGGTGAAAATTCATATGGAATTGAGGTTAATTGTAGAGAACTTTTCTCTAGTTGAATTACACAGGGTTGAAAGTGTTGTTCGAATTTTGGTTGAAAGCTGAATTGATTGTCGATTGAAATGGAAAGCGATGGAATTGAAGATGATTGATTATGTTCAAATCCGATAGAAATTTGTGATTTAGGGTGAAAGCTAAGGTCACAGACCAAATATTTCCCAAATGTTTCCTATTTAGGCACAGTGCGGCTGTGGGACCTTTGCCTAAGACTCTGGAAATTTGTTGAATTTAATTTCATTGAATTGAATTTGCATTTTTTTTAAGGATTTTAAACCGAATACCCTTACTGAGCTATGACCTTTGTAGGAAGAGGTGATAAAACTCCAATAGCATTTGAAAATCTTTTAAATTCCCTTACAACATTTTTTTCGTCCCACCAAGGATCTATGAATGTTAGATCTACTACTGCAAATGTACTTGAATTTACTTCTCCTCATATTAAGTGGCTTGGGGAATCAAAATCGTGTTCACTGACTTTAGTAAAGCATTCGATTCTGTCAATCATAAGCTTATCCACAGGTTAGTCAACTAGGTTCTCTACTCTTTACTTTGCTTATAAACGAACTGACTTAAATATTAGTTCCTTTCCTCAAAGAAATGTATGCAGATGATGTCAAACTCTGACGTTCTTAGAAAGAAATCGACTCTTTTAATGATCTCTCATCAATTTTTTCTTGATTGCATCATACACAATAATTTATACACACATTTAATCAATTAACAAAATTCAGCGTTGAATAAAATCAGCTTCATACCGGTTCAACGGCTGATCGAACATGTTCGAACATGTTTGATCATTGTCATACCGCGCAACACATCGTGATTGAACATGTTACGTCCTCACCAATACAAGCAAATTTTTTTGTTCTCTCCATTTGATGGGCCCTGCTTAAGATCCCGGAGCAAGCTCTCTCTACCACTCTTTCATCTCTGTTAGTAGCGTTGTCTGAGTCCATGCAAAAACTCATACGAGTTGATTCTCGTTCAATCATTATTGAGCCGAACAAACAAACACTCGAATTGAAAGGAATAAGTACGAACATGATTATAATCAGAGCGTCAACAAGGTTTGAATCAGAGGTAACCAGAATCAGCTTATGCGCGCGTGAACACCAATACAAATGAAGAAAATATATCTTAAGCAACAACAACCACAAGAAATTGAAAGAGAAATCAAACGGTCCGCCCCGGGCGTAAAATTTTAAGCAATATGTATTTTTACTTTTTAAACTTAGGAAACGCGTTCTGTTTAGACCTCTATTACACTACGTCTGTCAGTTGATCACACGAGCCACTCAGGAAATTGTATTTAGATTGTATTAGTTTCCTTGCTTCGAGTCTTGGCCTAAATATATCATTGAGCGCTCTGAAAATAGTAGACGGACAAATAGAAAGACATGTCTGAAGCCCTTGGTATCCATGGAACCTCCAAGGGGAAGAATAAAAATCATATTTTTATCGGTGGCAATAAAAACGTTAACGTTGGTTCTACGAAAACGAACTAGTGCGAAAACTTATCGAGTCGATTAACAAAATCATTGGAGAATTTCAAGATAGGTTTAAGCAGTTGATGGACATAAGATATTGGTGAAGAAAATTTATGAATAAATACTTCATATTTTCTTCGTAGAAGTGAGGACGGTTGTAAGTCGAATTCTTTTGGATTCGTCTCCGCCCCGAATAGCAGAATAACTTTTAAAATATATTTAAATGCTTTAATTTGCAAATTTTTCCTATGAGTTTATATTATTAAGAAGATTTGATGGCAATTTTACACGGGTAAATAGGATGTGAAGGCCAAATCGCGAAAATTTTAAAAATTTTATAATGAGTCTAGATTTGTAGACAATTGAAGAAAGGTAAATAGCAGATATAGGTCAAATGGTTAAAAAAACCCGAAACAGAGTTTAGATTATCATGAGCCGGGTAAAAAGACGTAAGGTAAAGATCAAAAGTTCTAAAAAAATTGGCGAACATTACTCAAATTTTGTATTAGTTTAAATTATCATGAACACGGTAAATATATAGATGGTAAAGATCGAAAGGTCCACCAATTCTCGAAATTCGCTTAGTTTTATAATTAGTCTAGATTATTTCCCTCTTATCGTACATTTTACCCCGAAAATTTGTGATTCATGTTTGAAGTTCTCTATTCTTTTCTGAGCGCAACTTTAGCCTGAATATTAAATTGCCTTACGCAATCCAGGGCTGCTAAACTAGATCACTTGCTCCAGTGCAATCAAGCAAGGTTGAGTAGAAACACACTCACTTTTAGGGCTCCCTCGGACTCCTAGTTGATCGGAATGATCGTAGGAAGAGGGTTGGCTACATGCAGAACCTACCATTCAGCCATTGGCATATCACGATTCTCGGTCTAGATGGCCTGCAATGGGGAAGAAGCCACTTTTTCTTTGGTACAGAAGGAATTTACCACTAGTCCACTAGTAGCAGCTTAGCAAACTTTCATAGGGTTTCCAATTGGGTCACATTCTACTTTTCCATAAGCTTATTATAGCTGTTTAAAGATATTTGAACAGTGCACTTGAGTTCAGGTACCGGAAAGGGATGCGATTGAGACTCAAGACCATAGGTTAGGTTAGGTTGCAATGGTTGAAATGGGTGAGAGTCCCATTTCATCACTTAGGCCAATGAAGGCCCGTTGTGTTACCATATAACCCTTTCTACGCTGTGATCGTAGAGGGAGGGTCTTCCCCGTTAAACCATTTAGAAAATATCACAAATTTGAGTAGAGAGGCTAGATCTATTTCAGAGATGTCTGACAGATCGTTTAGAAAAGGATGACCCAAAACTGTGAGTCGCCTTCTGCTAAGAGCTGGGCAATGACAGAAGAGGTGCTGTACACTCTCCTCCTCGTCCACTGAATTGCAGCTTCTACAGAAGTCATTGTGTCTGATGCCGAGCCTAGCTGCGTGTCTTCCTATTAGGCAGTGTCCAGTAAGGGCCCCTACTAGTAGGGAAATATGCACTCTTTCTAGACGGAGTAACGCCCTAGATTTTTTAATACTAAGAGTAGGCCATAGATACTTCACATGTGTGAATTGTTTGCCATCGATTCATGGTTATTCAATAAGTAGTTTCCTTTGTTTGTAGCTTAAAGGTCGCAAGAGGCACCCCTATGTTGCTCTTATCCGGTAAGAGCTGAGTGGTGGTGCCAAGTCTGGCGAGGTGGTCGGCCACCTCGTCTTAGACTAGACCATAAAACCTTAACAAAAAGAGACACATCTGTAATCAATAAATTAGAAAAACCTACCAAACAGTGATACGTTGCGTAGCACAGTGGAATATTTTACTTCTAAACTGTAGATTAATTCACATAGGCTTTACACACATACTGCCTTATATTTATACCCGTTACTCGTAGAGTAAAAGGGTATACTAAAGTCGTGCAAATGTATGTAACAGGCAGAAGGAATCATTTCCGACCATATAAAGTATATATATTCTTGATCAGTATCAACAGCCGAGTCGATATAGCCATGTCCGTCTGTCCGTCCGCCCGTCCGTCCGTCCGTCCGTCCGTCTGTCTGTATGAACACCTAGATCTCAGAGACTAGAAGAGCTAGAGCAACCAATTTTGAAATGTAGACTCCTATTGTCTGCACGCAGATCAAGTTTATTTCAAATTTTTGCCACGCCCACCCCCGCCCCCACAATAAAAAATGTTGAATAACTCCCACAATTTTTGAGATATCGATCTCAAAACTTATCTTTAAAACTTACATTAATATTCGCAACATCTATAAGCCCTACAATGTTCATCAAGATCGGATGATAAATAGCCGAGTTAAAAAAATGTTGCATACTTTTCGGCTGTCCTGCCTCAGACACATAGGAAGGCTATTAAACGTTTCTTTCCATGAGTAACGGGTATTTCGAAGTCGGTTGGAGCCGACTTTAACTTATGCTCTCGTTTTTTTTCATTCAGTACATATGTATATATAAAATAAAAACAATTACTTTTGCATTAGGCTTAATGTAATTTAATTTTTTTTTAAATTTTTTTCTGGAAATTCTCAATGTTAGGCTCATTGACTTTTTTTTTATTAAAAAATCATAGCTTCTAAAATACTGAAGATATTTTCAAAATCTTAAATTCGTATAACAGTGAATACCTTATTATATGAAGAAGAAGAAGAAGATATACCAAAGCTAAATTTCAAATATGGAACAAGAACTGCATTTTTTTTTTTGTTTTTTCTTCAATATTTTCTACTGTTATTAAATTTTATTAAACTTAACAATTAACTCCATTTTATGTTTTGACTAACTATAACTAATATAACATTCTTTGTACATTATTTACAATTTGTTTTTATTATTTGATAAAAGCAATTATTTGAAAAAAGCAAAAATTAGCAATAATTGCAATTAATTACACTAGTTTACAAAAAAAAAAAATGAAATGATCCATTTCTACTGAAACTATTCTTAAGTGTAGTTTGGATTGGTGATCTTTTTTTTTTGGCTCCATTTTTTAAATATGAATTTTTTCTCATTTTTTCGGTAGGTGCACTTACATTTTTTGCCATATCTTAATTCATAATCGTCAGATGGTGTCAAGCAAGATATGAATTGAAAGGTCATTAAATTGTCAATAATAACGTAGAACACTGTTTTCAAATCGGTTTAGCAATTTGAATACAATTACCAAAACTATTTTAAAAAAAATCAATTTTTTGCTCGAAAATTCAAGAAATTTCATTTTTAATCGCCTAGGAAAAATATAAAAAAATTCAAAAAAATGTATTTTTATTTTTTGTGACTTAAGAATCACACTTTTACAAAGATAATAAGGTATTGATGAAGAAAATCTATGAATCTATGAAGTGAGGGAACTCATAGTAAAATTTGAGTATTTTAAGTGTTTAGAAATTTTTTTTTCTATTTGCTTTGTTTTTTGGTGGGCGAATAGCCACATCAGAAAAATTTCCAGAACAATACAAAAGTCGAAGCAAACGAAAATTTATTTTTAAAAAATCTCAAAAACACCACTTTTTTCAGCACTTAATTGCTCACAGCTCCTGTATTTATTTATGGATTTTCTTTATCGATATCTTATTTTCTTCGAAAAACTGCGCTACTAAAGTAAAAAAAATAAAAATATTTTTTTGGAATTTTTAAATATTTTTTCTGGGCGTTTGGAAACGAAATTTATTACGTTTTCGAGCAAAAAATCGATTTTTTTTTAAATATTTTGTGTTATTGTATAGAAACTACGTAACCGATTTGAAAATAATGTTCTGTGCGATTATTGACCATTCAATTACCTTTCGATTCATATCTTGCTCTTGGCTCTATCTGATCTGATTATAAAGTGAGATATGACTTAAAATGTAAGTGCACCTACCGAAAAAACGGATCCCTGAAAAAATTTTTGAAATCGATTTTTGAGATCACCAATACAAACTACACTTAAAAATAGTTTCGGTAGAAATGGGTCCTTTTGGCTGTAAACTAGTGTTATCTGAGTATTCATCGCTGCTGTCATTGTTAGAGCTTATATTATATCATTTTCATCATCATAGTCGCTAGTTTCACTAACTGTCCAACGCTTCTTTGGAAAAGCTATTCAATTTTCTTTTTTGTAGCTTCCGTTTACTAGAAATAACAGGATCAGAGCTGACTAAAAGCATATTCAAAATGCTCCCTATACTTTCTAAAGTCCTTGTTGCTGCGAGCTTCTTGTGCTTCTTCCGATATTTGGCCAATCGGTAACAGAGCATGTTCAATGATCTCTGGATCATGCATTAAGAATTTATGCACCGTAAAGGAGGCATGTAATACCATGGATATAGTTTATATAGTTTGTTGTTGGGGAAATAGCGCACTGCGACCAATACTGATCTATTGTGCCCCCATACTTAGTTTACAGCTCTCCTAGCAGCACTATTTCCTGTATGAATGTCAGAATTTTCGTGGGTTCTAGGTTACACTGCTCGCCACTTGAATAGGACACCCTGTATGCTCTCTTTAAAACTGCTCGTAACTCGAAAATGAAATGGTAGAATAACGGTATTTTTTGCATATTATCTTTGTGCAAGCATTCTTCGCTCTTTCTGGTATATTCCAAGTTTTGGAATAGAACCGTTATAAAGTTGTTTGCACTTTATGTGAGCATTCGCAAAAATTCAATGGAATTTTTGCGCCACTTGAATAGAACATGCATTTTATTTGGTCGGTATCGTTGACACGTGCACACAAATTTTGGTTTACTTAAACTTTTTGCTTTAATCGAAGTGTATATAAAATTAAAAAAAATTTAAATGGGGCGTGGCACTTCATTATCTGAGTCGGAGAAAGGAAAAATCCAAGCTTACAAGGATTCTGGCCTTTCTATTGCCAAAATAGCAAAAAAAAAGTCGACAGGAGCCGTCACGCCATAATAAATTTTTTAAATAATGAGGCTAATTATGGTAAAAGCATGAAGGGCCGCACCCACAGTGTGCTTACCATCGCGGACAAGCGACTTATATTAAGAGAAGCTTCCAATTCGCACGACTCTTTGGCCAAGATAAGGGAAAAATGCAACGTTAAAGCAAGTTTGACAACCATGCGTCGTGTTATTAATAATGCTACACACCTGAAGAGACTAAAAATCAAGAAGAAGCCACCTCTTAACAGGGCTCGGAAGTTACAACGCCTTGATTTCGCGCGCGCACATGTCACCTGGACTTCGGAGTGGCAACGTGTTGTCTTTTCGGACGAAAAAAGTTTAATTTGGAGGGCCCCGATGGCTACAGCTACTATTTTCATGATCTTCGAAAAGAACCACACCATCTTGATAAGTTGCATAGCAGTGCTGGAGGTATTATGGTATGGGTATGTTCTGAGGACTCCTTCTTCTTCACAGTATCTACATAGTGGGGTGTTTGTTATTCCCAGCTTGTACAGGTGACCCCGCAGCCTACAGTGGCCCGTGTAGAGCCCTGTCAGGATCCTGAGGGGCATTCTTTCCTTGTTGGATTAATTTCTGGAATCTTTTCAGGTTGTGGTCCACCATTAATGCTTTCGCTTGTCTCATGCCCCTGATGTTTACCCAGGAGGCTTTTCTAAGCGTATTCTCTTCCTTTCTAAGAAGCTCCCTAATGGTGTGTTGGCCTATGCCACAGTAGGGTTGTGGTCCTACCATTGCAGTGGCTGCACCCTTGCGTGCCAGTTCGTCAGCCATTTCGTTTCCGGGCATGTTTGTGTGTCCCGGTATCCAGCGTAGGGACAGGTTGTTCCTGCTACCTAGTTGGTCCAATTTGTTCTTTGTCTCTACTTGTTGCTGCTAAGCGCATTGAGCGCTGCTTGGCTATCCGAAAGGATAGCAATTTTTCAATTATGGTAATTTTCCCCATAGCACATACTTCGGCTTGAAATATACTTGCAAATTCTCCCATTGACTCAAACCTTTTCGTTCCAGGCCCTGCTACCCCAAGTCCAGCTCCTTGGGGTGTCAAGGACCCGTCTGTATACCACTGAATTGTGTGTGGTTGCATTTTATATGTCTCTTCTAGTGAGATCTCTCTCTATTACTTTTGTGTACGGTGAATTTCCTGTCGAAGTGAAACTCTGCCAACATCTCGTCTCTGGGTTGAAGGATTATAGGGATTTCCTTCTTCAATCTCTCAGAGTCACTCAGGCACACACATAGTAAATGTAGTTCCTGCCTACTCCTTCTGCTGTCAGTCTGAGCCATGGATACTATTCCACATAATATGTAGCTGGGTTGCAACAACAATCATTTTATGTGGAATGTTTTCAATTAAATTGACATCAACACCCGTTATTTTGGTAGAAAGTTCAGCATTTTGGAAAAAATCGCCTTGATGATGGAAATACCATCATTGGAGTTACCAAATCCGGGATTAGGCTGATCCACAATTAAGCCATCTTCTTTCTTAAATGCTTCTTGAATTTTGGTCTTTGTGTCTAAAACAATTTGATTTTCTTTAGTCGATCTTGCTTGCCTTTTTTTTGCTTTCGATCTTGGACCTTTGATCTCAAATATCTCGCTTGGCGCAAAAAGGCGCAAGACCCTGTTTGGGTCAAAATGTTGATGATTGCTTAAATTTTTTTTTTTTTTAATATTTATCGGTCGTGGCCATTGGCTTCTCAATTATATGCCCACACAAAGCCAAATAAACATACTTTTTTATAGACTTTAAGAAAAACAAATTTTTTGCACACCCAACAAAATTTTTTGTTTTTTAATAAATAACGATAATATAGAAAAATATTCAAAGTTATAAATAAAAAAAAAAAAACATTCCTTGAAGAATTTTTAAGATATACCGCCCACAAAATGCACCAAAAACAACAATTTGTATCTTACGCATCAACTACGAATGAAAACGAAACTTTGAAAGACCATTGTTGCAGACTTCAATACTCGCACAATCCTAAGGAGTTTTATACGTTTGTTAACTCTAAACGCAAATCTTCCACTATGCCCTCTTCTGTGCGGTATGGTAATGCGAAAGCAAACACTGATCAGGCCATAGCCGATCTGTTTGTCGAGTTTTTTACGTCAACCTACTCGTCTTCTAGCTTCTTTGCGAATCAACCATACCCCTATCAGTTGAATGGGTCTAATTGTATTTTTAGCCCTGTAATTACTGAAAGCTCTCTCCTTTGCGATCTTAGATCTGTTAAACCTGTGTATGCACCGGGTCCCGATGGAGTACTTGGTTGTGTACTTAGGTTTTGTGCTGATGCACTTTGTAAGCCTATTCATAAATTATTTGAATTGTCTCTTGAGTCATCCTCTTTCCCTGTGTTGTGGAAGGAATCTTATATCATTCCTCTCCAAAAAAAAAGGTAATAAGTCCGATGTTGAGAATTATAGAGGTATTTCCAAGTTGTCTGCAATTCCAAAAGCTTTTGAGAGAATTATGACATCTCAACTGCAACATTTATGTAGTTCCATTATTTCACCCTATCAACATGGATTTGTGAAGCGTCAATCTACTACCACTAACTTATTAGAGCTTACATCATTAGTGATCAAAGGGTTCTTTGGTAAGATGCAAACTGATGTCATTTATACTGATTTTAGTAAGGCTTTTGATTCTGTTAATCACTGCTTGTTGCTTCATAAGCTGAGTTTAATTGGTTTCCCAACTATCCTTCTTAGTTGGATCTCTGATTACCTAAGTTCTAGAACACAAAAAGTTATATTTTGTAATTCATATTCGAAACTAATCCAGGTTACCTCTGGGGTACCCCAAGGTAGTCATTGCTTTTTACTCTCTTCATAAATGATCTTCCGTCTGTCTTGACTCACTCTCGTGTGCTTATGTACGCCGATGATGTGAAACTATGTTTAACATATAACGATTTGGTTTCCCGCTATAATTTGCAAACTGACTTGGATGCATTTCAGTCTTGGTGTAAAGATAATCTATTAAATCTTAACAGTTCCATGTGTAAGGTTATGACATTTTACAGGAGCTTGCCACAATTCTCCACTTATATGCTTGATAATGCCCCACTTGTGTGCTTAAATGATTCAGCCAATGAGGTAAATGATCTTGGGGTTATTCTTGATCACCGACTTAAATTTGACTCTCATGTCACAGCTACTGTTTGTAAGGCCAGGAGTGTTCTTGTTCGAAGGAATTTGATGATCCCTATACGACGAAGATTTTGTAAACTTCTCTTGTCCATCCGATTCTCGAGTATGGATCATGTGTGTGGTCTCAGCAATATTCGACCCATCAAAATATAATTGAATCTGTGCAAAAACAGTTTTTATTGTTTGCTCTTCGTGGTTTGGGCTGGAATCCTGAGGTCCGTTTGATATCGTACTCTAGTAGACTTCTTTTGATTAACCTTCCCTCCCTTATTAACCGTAGAGTTACACTAATTAATGGTAAAATTGACTCAACTGAGTTGGTTGGCCCAATTAACCTCAACGTTCCTATTAGACCGACTCGTAATTTTATCCCCCTATCACTACGTCGTTGTAATACTAACTATGCCTTGCATGAACCGTTTCGTGTCCTCTGTGCTGATTACAATAAACTCTACCGAATAATTAACTCTGAAGCTTCTCTTCCTGCTATAAAAATTTCTATTTTAACTTATTAAGCCCGCAGTTAACATTACTTTATGTTCTTCCTTCGCGATTTCGTATCACACGTTAGTGGCTGCGCCTCTCGGTCGGTTGGGCGGGAGGTGGGCTGCTATTTTGCTTGGGATTCGCGCGTAACAAGCTTAGGCTTGGTGTCGCATGGGCCACTTGAACGTTCTGCGCATTGTACGTCAATGCCCAAGCCCATGATGCATGTAATAAAGCATCACTCAAATATTTCAATTCAAAAAAAAAAACAAAATTGAATTAATCTACAGTTTAAGGGTCAAATATCCCACTGTGCATTGGGTTAAACCAAAAATGTATAACAAAAAAACAAACAACAGAATTCAAATTAAGATTCATTTAGCTTCTGGAAGAGGAGCTAGTCACTTGCAACATATGTATATGCGTTTTATTCAATAGCCTTTGTCGCTTTGGTATCGAAATATAGAGGCAGTAAAGTGTATTCAATTCAATGCTAACTGCTTTCTTTCACTAAAAGAATAAATATTCTTACCATATACACTAGAAAACTACATTTTCAATAGGTTAAATCACCTAAATATTATAAATAAGCAACGATTTGGCCAATGTTTACTAAGTTTTGTAATTGTTTTGTCCAAAATATTCAAAATACTCACATAAGACAGATACATCGCTTTGCTATATCCATAAAAAGTATTTCAAGACACACACATAAAACAAAAAGTAGTTTATCCTTACCTGCAATGAAAAAGAGAGAAAGAAAAAACAAACATATTATTTCTGCAATAATTAACACAACAAATCCACGTCATAATCATCCTCCTTCGGTTGGCGCATAAAAATATGCTACAAAAAAATATAAAAATAAATGGCACAAAAGCTTTTTCTCAACATGAAACTGATTTCAACACACACACACAGACAAACAATTCACCACGGCAGCAGCAGCAGCGGCAGGAGGGGTAGACAGGCGGCAGGCAAAAAGGGCGTTAAATTATTTAAAGTTTACACAACAAGAAGCAGCCAAGTAAAACAAAGCATGTAATAAGTGTTTAAAAGGTACAAGAAGCAGCAGAAGAGGAGCAAAAAAAAAAGCACGAAGGACAACACACGCAGGCGTCCTCGTCCTCGTCGTCGTAGTCGTCGTCGTCGTTGGTTTCGGTGGTGGTTAACAAGTACAATTTTTTAAAGCTTCAAATGAAGAGAAATCGACAACAGGAAAAAAAAAGGTCAAAACGAAAGAAAATGAAAAAGAGTTACAAGCTGCAAGGCAGCGGCGGCTGGTGGCAGGAAGCGCGTGGGGGAGTGTACATAGGTGCAACTTCATTTTCTGGCTGTGTGTCTATAACAATTTTCTCTCTGTGTGTGTTGTTGCTGGCCTGGAATTATGAAATTATTTCATGGCTTGTCACGCGATTAAAGTTGCAGACGACTACGAAAACAACCTCAGAGACAGGGGCAAATACATACACTAGGGGAAGATGCCTGAGGTAGGGTTCAAAATGGGGTGGTTTATATGAATCAAGCAAGTTCTTATAACGTTTGGCCAGCATATCTCTCTGCAACAACTAGGCAAAAGTTGGGGCTCAAGATAGAATACAATTCGTTCCCCAAATGGTTTAAAAAAACGATCATAAATCGAGATCTTTAATGTCGGAAAAGCCTCTTGAGAGTTCTAGTATAGAGGTGGCAAAGTATACTTAGTTTATCGCGCTCCAACCAGTGTTGCCAATTTAGCTATTTTCCCCACTAGATCTAGCTATTTTGCATGGTCGATAGTCGGGACTATCCAGTTTTGCCGGAACCTGCAATCTTAGATATTTTGAAAAAGTGAGTGAGTTTAGCTGGCTCTAGGTAAGAAAAAGTTGCGTTTGTTCACAACTGTAAACAACTTATGCATTAAAAAAAATATAAAAGTTCAAAAATTCTGATAAAACAGAATGAAATTGAGCCTCTTTTGAAAATGAATTTTTAATTTTTTAGCTGTTTTAAACGTTTAGCTTTTGAGACTGAATAAAAGTACCAATTGAAAACTATACCATTACCATTTATCAAAAATCGATATAAAATTTTGACATTAGAAATAACTTCCAGTTGCCGTTTTCAAATTTATGCAGAATCGAAATTGATTTTAATGGAATATGGATTTTAATTTCAAATTTACGTTTATCTTTGACTTTTTGTGGTCAAAATTTTTCAACCATCTTTTACCATTTCCGATTGTTAGAATTCGGTTTTTGCTGTAAAGATTTTATGGAATTCCCAAGCGATGGGATAAGAAGGCAGGCAGCTGCTGACTTGCAGTAGATAGGCAGAAACCGCTGATGATGGTACCGGAAGGTTCCTGAAACAGCTGTACAGTCTACCAGCCTCCTTTGTGGTGTCGTGTGCAAACATAACATGACCTCGAGTCTGATTAAATTTGCGAGTTTTTTTTTTTTAGCTATTTTATATTACACTTGGCCATTTCCCAGCAAGCATTTTATCAAATTTCTGATCACACTCGAGTCTTTTTCGAGTCCTCAGTCTGATTAAAATAATGTCACAAATGCGCTCGTTTTCTGATCATAAATGATACTTCTGTGGGGAGAAAATGGTACCCTAGCCGCGACTCTTCAAGAAGAGTCGTTTTTAGCCCGTTTTTCTGATCAGTTTCGACTCATTTGCGAGTCTTTTTCGAGTCGTTTTCGAGTCGTTTTTTAATGAATTACATTTTGAGCGAGTGCAAGAGTCATTTTCGAATCTTCCTTAAATCGCACAGGAAACTTATCTCTTTTTAATCATCAAAAGGGCTCGAAAAAGACTCACCAAGGTGAAGAATTACCTAATGATCTTCCAAATGCTAGGTGGGTTTTGGCTATATTTAACAGTCGATTTAGCTACTTTTGGGCTTCAACAGTTGGCAACACTGGCTCCAACTGAAGCGATGAAGCGACATCTGGGCTAAAGTTAATATACACTTATACACTTTGTAAGTATAACAAGAAAGAAAGTTGGTCAAGCCCGACTGTAGTTAAATGGTGTGGCGCCACACGAACTGTGTAAAGTACTGCCCAGCATAATTTTTGGTTTTGCTTTTAGGTGGAGTATTGTTTATCTATTTGGTGTATCGATAAATAATAATTATTATTATCAGCCATGTTCTCAATTCCACTTCCACAAAAGTTTTGTATTAAAATCGGTTTTAAATCACAAAATTTTTGTGGAAGTGGAACTGAGAACCTGGCTGTATATATTATATTAGTTAGTTCTTACCAAAAAATACACCTCCAAAATTGCGGAAAAGAGTTGTGACTTTTTATACCCATTACTCGTAGAGTAAAAAGGGTATACTTAAGTCGTGCAAATGTATGTAACAGGCAGAAGGAATCATTTCCAAACATATAAAGTATATATATTCTTGATCAGCATCAACAGCCGAGTCGATATAGCCTTGGGCGCCAATTCACACTGAAAGCTAGCCGAACTCATGCATCACTGTGTATTAGAGAGAGCACAATCACATTTACGCGCTCTCTTTTTGGGAAACCCTGCACTTTAGTGATCAGGACTGCGGAACGATGAGTTCAAATCTAGGTTGGGAGATAAAACGCCCACTTCTACTTTTTCATCGAGCTTAGAACCATCAGTGTAGATGTTAATGGCGTAAGCTCCGCTATGGGGAAGGTGGTCCCAATCGTGTCGTGTTGGGATATGAACGTCGTATAATTTGTCGAACGTTGTTTGTGGTATACAGTAATCTGTATTTTGTTCTTCGAGTATGGTATCCAGGTATCGGATTCTTGTAGTCTTAGGACTGTTGTGATAGCCATTTGCTTTGCTACAAGGTCTAGTGGTAGAATGTGAAGAATAGAATTAAGCACTTACGCTATTATTCGTATTAATTTTTTGTTTATTTGTAGAATAATAATTAAAAATAGTATTTAACCTGCTTCACCATCCAGATAGGGGAGTTTTTTATTGATATGCCCCGGCTCACATCAATTGGATGGAGAAGACAGGTTCAAGAGCGTGGAGAGGATAAAAACAATATAATATTATTTGAATTTAAATACTGAGAACATTCAGTTGACAATAAATGGTACAAGGTATAATAATTCGCACATACAACGCGAAAAGGGTCTTGCAGTGCGAAATTCGTCCTACACAAGATCGTCCTCAGTGCAAGAGGTTGATACGAACGCGTAACTCGTGTTGGAACAGCAAATTGGAGCAGACTAAGAAGGTAGCACGTATCAACATCGCCATTAATCAGCTTATGTACGAATATGACGCCATGACAAGTCCTCCGATTCTTCAACGTTGGTAGATTTATTAACCGTAGCCTGTCAGTATACGATGGTAGTAGGCGATGACTCTCCCAAAAGAAGAAATTGTTTTTGAACACTTTCTATAAGGTCTTGATACTTATCATACTGAAAGGACCAAACGCAAGAGCAATATTCAAGGATCGGACGAAGAAGAGAGGTAAACAGGAGTTTGGTGATGTATGGAGTTTGGAAAATTCTTCCTCCTCCTCCTTTTAACCGCGGAAAACTGTTAGAGCCTCAATTTTTAAGTTTGAACTCTGAGTTTGAATTCTGAAAACCACAATAAGATACGAGTAAAAACAACATTACTTGGTACAGGGTATTTTGCAGTCGGGATACTCGACTGCAGCACTCTTAGTTGTTTCTGTATGGGGAAAATGTTGACGAGAAGTGCTGCCAAATAAAGAAAAGTGGGAAAAATGAAAAACGCGCACCCGTACCAGATACGTACCAGATGAGGTGTCCTGTCACGGTACGCTTCAAGCAAAAATAGGTTACATGAAAATGTCGACAAAAACGGGATTCAGGACTTCATTTGGAAAAATTTTGTGAGTAAAAGTCCGTTTGAATCAAAATCATACCTGATCCCTTTCTAGAGATATTCACAAAATACGTATCCAATATGATATGTTAGAATTAGTTGTTTGAGTACGTCGTATACGATGAAAATAATAATAACAATAACAACGGTATAATAACACTCTACACACTGTTCTTTTTATATTCAATTTTGGTTTATTTGATTGTTTTTTTTAGGTTTTTTATTTATTATTTTAATTTAACTGAATAGAAAAATTAAATATGTTGAGAGGAAAATTGTACAACATTGTTAATTGTTTTATATACGATTCGTCTTCCATTTGGTTAACTTTAAATCTGTTCCAAAAACCAAAAACTCATGGTGAACAGATTCTCCGGCTTGCTCTGACCATGTTCCAAGACCGCAATCGCCTAACTGCTTCATGTGCTTCAAAACTACATGAATCTTTAACGATTCAGAAATCTTCGTGTCTTTGAAAACTATAGCAAGTTCATCGATATATTTTTCGATGTCGTTTCCCACTTTTCTAGTAGAAAAGCAACATCTTACCACTTTATCCATACTTTCAAAGGCAGAAATAAAGGGTAAAACTTTTAGGTATTCCACATCTTTACAAATTTCAGGATCACACTATTTGTCAGATTCTTGTAATAGTTTTCGACAGGCATTACCTTCAAAAATTTCACAGTGATAATTCTTTTTGAATTATTTTCAACTTTTTTACCTTCTCTCTACCAAGAAGAGGGACTAACCCGTTTCAGAACAGATGGTTTACGACACCTTGCAATATATGCAACTCTGGAATAACACATTTTTGAATAACGCATATGTCATCGTCTTCTTCGAAAAGAGGTAGGTTTATGGTGCTATGGCAATTCTTGGCAAGTTTCTTAATTTTTCCCATGGAGTAATATTTTTCATTATCTTTTCTTATATCTTCATATTTGGGCTATAACTTTTAAATGCGCGGTGATATCGAAAAACTGAATTTAGTAAATTAGAGGAGACAAAGGACTATCAAGTGGTAATTTTTGGGATTTTTTTTTTTTATCAGAACATTTTTCAGAATAATTTAAACTTGGCAAAAAAACGGTTTTATAAAAAAAATAACCATCTTTTTTATATTAAAATCAATAAATTGGTATCTTATGAACATAATCAAAACTTCGTGTTTAGTTTTTCTGAAACGTTATTCAATACAGCTTACATTAAAATAAAATAAATTTTGTTGGAATAGGACACTTTATGTAGCCACACAACCAACAAATGTAAAGAACCCTCGCTAAACACACATTTATGCAAATATGTCGTATACATGACGTGCTGGGGGAAAACGGCTAATTGATTTGAATTCAGCGCGCAAAAATACAAAAGGTGCGATTGCTATCTTCTCTGTTAAAAAAGTTGGACTTATTTTGTAAACCTGTGTAATTTTATCCAAGAAGTTTGTGAATATTTCGAGAAAGGGATAAGGTACGATTTTGATTCGAACGGATTTCTTCCCACAAAATGTTCCCAAATGAAGTCCTTAAATCCGATTTGCCCATAATGTGTATCAAAATATGATTTTTTTGCTATACTTTTTTTTTAAACTTTATTCGGAAATCATGGTTTATTTTTAATTTGGTTAATTTTTTAATTGTTTTTTTTTTAAATTTATTTAATTTTGATAATTTTTTTAAAATTTTGTTTGCTATACTTTTTTTTAACTTTACTCGGAAATCATGGTGTTAATTTTAAATTTTTTTAATTTCTTATATTTTTTTTAAAATTTAAAATTAAAAAAAAAATTTTTTTTTTGTCAACTTTTTTGGTCTTTTAAGCACACATTTCAAAATTTAATCAAAACCGTACGAGCCGATCTATGGGTATTCCCTAATGGGTTAAGTAAAAATGATTAAATTATACTCGCACTCTCTTCCTTGGGATAAGCTTGGCTGTGTATCTCCTTTCCGCTGGCCAACCGGCGGGTAATTTGGCCCCCATCACCTAACAAAAATTAGTAATACCGCTCGGTTAACCATCACAAGGCGACCTCCCAAGTGGACACAAATTCGCTACAATAACATAAGACAGAACTGTTTATGGTTCAAGATAAAGCGGGATTACTCTACTTATGTCTGCGAATGTGTTGGATTTCGGTATATTTGTAAAAGTGTACATCTTATTGTTTTAAGTCGTTTAGTCAGCTGATTAGTGAATCAATACAAACTTGTCTGGGCTCTACAGCTAAGAAAAGAGAGCTCAAATGTTAACCTGACCTGCGTTTAAGAATGTGGACTAGCAATGAAAAAGGATTTTGGAAACTATTGTATACGCCCCAAATTTGGGAACTGTGGAATAAGTTTCAAAATTTTACATATAAACAAACAATTAAGGGCTATAATGCAAGGATTTAGCTTCATGACTGCATCATCATTGCTTCACTTTTTGTCAGAATTTACTTAACTGACTCTAAGTAGTATAGTGGGCACACTTCATCTGTTGATCAGTCGATGATTGGCAGCAGAAAGAGTCAGCTAGATAGCCCACAAACGGAACGCTTGCATTGCTATAAAGTCATAAAAGTTGTCTGTTATACAGAGCAAAGATGACTTAAATGCTGACCTAGTTTTATCTTATGCAAAATTCTTATATTTTTTTTCCCCACATATTTGAAAATAACAATTTTTAAATACCACTTCGAGTTGTTATGGCTGGATTTCATTGATGTTGTTTTATTTTCACTTACATTTTTTCACACATTTTCACTAAAGATTTGATTTATCCATAAAAAGTTCACTCTGTAAATTGCACAGCAAAAAAAATATAAAGGAAATATTAAAGGTACACGGCCACGCCCAGACGAACGACCACGAGAACAGAAATGACAGACAACAAACTGTTCGTTCTACTCCTCCCCCCCTCCCTTGACAACTTACACCCAGACCAGGCCTAGGTGGCGTATGCGTAACATTATTAAGTATACGTCCAATGGAAAATGAAAATCATTTCCAATTAATACAACAACAAAAAAATGTGTGAAACGACGATAAAAAGGCCAAAAAGATGGTAAAGTAGGCGGCGGCGAGTGGGAGTTAAGCCAGCTTACGGCTGTGGAATGTCGCGAAAGCCAAACACACGAAACACGAAAACTCGAACTCCCCAACTCAAAAGTTCCGAATAGACTGAAACACAAATGTCCTTCGCCCCCGCCAGAAAAAGGCGAAAAGTGGCAAGCACACACACACACACACACACACACGCGCGCGCACACACAGACAGCCAGACGCTGGCAGCGACGCCAGCAGCAGCGCATCATCTCCAGCTTCAACAATAAAGAAAGCAAGAGAAAAAAAAAATATATATAAAATAAAATAAGTGGAAGAGTGGAAACCAAATAACCTCCAAGGCAAGCAGCAGCAAATATCACATAAAGGACTAAAAGGACTAAAGCTGTCGCTTGGTTGGTCGCTTTGACGCTTTTTGCGGTGGCGCGACGGCGGCTGCGACGTCAACGTTAAAGCTTCTTGGCCTGGTGGTCCTCCCACTATGAAGGCAAACAACTGATTGAGTTTGTTTAGGTCCAAACAACAGTGCAGCGAAGGGATAGAAGGTGTGCCCTTCTTATTAACTGATTGACCATCACTTTGTAGAGTATTCCCCCAATTCAACATCCATAACTACACTGGGAGAAACAAGAGTTGGAAATTTATAACCAAATTCGATTTACATTTTTAAGCCTGAAAAATGACATTTGATTGCTTTTCAATAGAATTTCCATTAGATTGGTTTTCCAAAGAATTTCTATGAAAATCCAAAATAATTTTAATTTTGCTGAGAGCTTTACACCCACTCCGTAGATTGCATTTAGCGCTATTATTGGCTTATAGCCCCATTTTGAGCACAAATTTAAGATGCTTTTCATGGTTATTTAGGCAAGATTTTCGGGACGAAACAAACTTTATGAAGATTTTGCAAAAGCTTTTGATTGTAGGTAAAAGGGGTGCAGGGGTGAAGTTTTCCCCTATGTAAATGGCAATTACAAGGCTTACCGTCTACTCTACACAGTTCGTGTGGCGACACAAAGGCAAAGGGTAGTACTTTCCACAGTTCGTGTGGCGACACAGAGGCGAATGATATTACTATACATAGATCGTCGTGTGGCGACACAGCGGCGAAGGGTCGTACTTTGCATAGTTCGTACGGCGACACAGAGGCGAAGGGTAGTACTTTACATAGTTCGTCTGGCGACACAGCGACTATCTGTAGTACTTCACAATGTTTGTTTTGCGACACAACGACTATTTGTAGTACATAAAACAGTTCGTATGGCGCCACAGTGTTGATAGAAGTACTGCACACAGTGTGTGTGGCGACACAGCGACGATCTATAGTACTTCACACTGTTTGTGTGGCGACGCAGCGGCAAAGGCGAAGGGAAATACTTCACATAGCTCGGGTGGCGACACAGCGACTATCTATGGAACTTCAAACAGTTCGTCTGGCGACACAGCAACAAAGGGTAGTACTTACACAGTTCGTGTTGCGCCACAGTATCGATGGGAAGTACTTCACACAGTGTATGTGGCGACACAGCGACGATCTGTAGTCTTTCACACTGTTTGTGTGGCTACACAGCGGCAGTGGCGAAGGGAAGTACTTCACATAGTTCGTGTGGCGACACAGCGGCTATCTTTAGAACTTCAAACAGTTCGTCTGGCGACACAACAACAAAGGGTAGTACTTACACAGTTCGTGTTGCGCCACAGTATCGATGGGAAGTACTTAAAACAGTTTATGTGGCGACACAGCGACGATCTGTGGTACTTCACACAGTTCGTGTGGCGCCACATTTAAAAGTTATCAAATTTTGTATAATACAGCACTAAAGCCACTTTCTAACATGTTTCCATTACTTGGCAAAGACTTATTGAGCCACCCTCGTAATTTTGGTCACACTAGCAAAAACTAGAACAAAGCTCATATTAAGCATACGTTCTGTTGCCGAAGGACCTCAATATATATATGTGTGTGTGTTTGTGTGTGTGTGTATACATCATGAAATCGAGGTATTCTGGCCGGGGAGTTAAATCTCAATATTTGCTTTGGCTACAAAATTTGATTAATTTTGTTTGGTTGTTGTTTTTCGTAGCCTCTCGGTTACATAATTTGACGCATTCAAACATGGCGCTCGTCGCTCACACACACACACACACAGGCACACGCATATGCTCATTAATTATTTGACAGTGTGCGTGCGTGAGTGTGTGTGTGGGGCGACCACCCAGCCACCCAACGCACAACGCCCACCTGCATCCGCATTCACAGAGACGCGTGCGTGGCTCTCACAACAACTCAGCTCAAAATTCACCTGTCCAACAAAAATCGAGGTGGCAAAAGTGAAGGAGGGAGGACCAAAACGTTGAGAAGAACTCAACCCGCAGCAAAATTTATATATACATATATATATATGTATGTATGTGTATGCTCCCATGGGGAAATGCAGCTGCCGCCTGTGCATTGAGGTGGCACCTTCTCACTCTCTCTCTCTCTCTGTCTCACACTGTTCCACTCGGGCCCTCTCTCTTGTTCTCCGGATATCTCAACCTATTTTGCTCTCGCTTTTCCCAGTTGTCGTCGTCTTTGGCCATAAAATTGCAGACGCAGCACCCAAAACAGGGATAAAAACTGACAAGAAACACACACAAACACACACACCCAAAACGTCCCAAAAAAAAAAGATAATTTAAGTTATGTAAGAAAATGCAATTTAATTAAACAAATTTCAGATTTCGAAATAGGTCAAGCTTAAGAACTTTTTTAAAGGTTTTTGTATTCCATTTTTTAAGGGTATAATCAATATTAGGATAAGTGGAAAAAATTCATGTTTTAACAATAAAAAAATTATTAAGGTTCTTTAAGCGATTTCGAACTGTAGTAGCTTGAAAGTTTATTAAAATTTTCTTAAAATGTATATGGGGTTTAGTGACCTGTTTTTGATTTTAGTCAAAGTTACATCTGGCTAGCTCCAGGTCTATGGTTGAGTATAATTCTTTATAACCAACACAACAAACACCTGCAAACAAGAAACCATAGCCAAAATTCGGGCAGCGAATTTACAACATTGGAATTTCTGTCTTTATTCGCCGCCTGCAGTTGCTTAAATACTAACTGGATGCTTGTTTAAAGTGTGAACAGCAAAACAAGTCCGCTGATGAGAGAAGTTGGTTATTCTCGAAACAGTGATCGTTGTACGAACATACCCAATTGCTATTCCAAAAGTGTTGTAATTAATATCTGTTGATTTGTGTTGGTTATAAAGAATTATATACTCAACCATAGACCTGGAGCTAGCCAGATGTAACTTGGGTTTTCTTAAAATGATATAATGAAGGAATAATAACACAGGTTTGCACGAAGATAGCCAACTTTCCATATGTATTTTTGGCCGCTGAATTCAAATCAATTGTCCGTTCCCCCAGCATGTCAGGTTTACGAGATATTTGCTTAAGCGCGTGTTGAGCGAGGTTTGCTGACATTTTTTGTAGGTTCTGTGGCCACTTCAAGTAACTTTTTCAAACCAAATTTGTTTTAGTATAAGCTGAATTGAATGTCGTTACAGAAAAACTAAATGCGAAGATTTGATTTTGTTAATAAGATACAAATTGTTGGATTTTAAAATGGAAAATTTCGTAATTTTTTGATAATCTCGGTTTATTCTGAAAAATGTTGATATTAAAAAAAATTCTCAAAAATTACTAGTTGATGGTCCTTTGTCTCCTCTCGTTAATTAAATTTTTAGTTTTTCGATATCACTGCGCTTTTAAAAGTTATAGCTCAAAAACTATACACATTTTCGATTGTTTTTGCATAGTATTTACCATTAAAATTTCTTGTAGATTAAAAAATAATCAAGTAGCTATAGTGACAAACAAAAGAGTGGACCTTAAAAAGTTATTATACCCTTGCAAAGGGTATTATAATTTTGCCCAGAAGTTTGCAACGCATAGAAATCTTCATTTCCGACCCCATAAACTATATATATTCTTGATCAGGGGGACGAGCTGGAAAATGGGTCTTAGTGAAAAAAAATTTTTTTTGTTTTTAAGTAAATCGTTCTAAAGGTCGGTGATTATTAATATTAAACGCTTTCAAACTAATTTGAAAAAGTTGATCGACATCGGGTGACTATATCTTATGGTTGCCATAGGACCGATCGGTCGAACATGAATCTTGGTAAAAAAATTTTTTTGTTTAGTTTTGTTAGCGTCCTTAAACTCGCTGATGACTTATTTTATATGCTTTCAAATAGATTCGCAAAATTGGGCCGAAATCGGATGACTATATCTTAAGGCTGTCATAGGGCCGATCGGTCGGAAATTGAGTCCTAGTGAGAAAAACTTTTTTCAGACGTTTATCTGTCGGAAAATAGGTTTTAGTTACAAAATTTTTTGATTTTTATGTAAGCGTTCTTAAACTGTGACATTTGCATTTGGTAAGGGTATAAAAACTTCGGCACAGACGAAGTTAGCTTGGCCTTCTCGTTTGACATTGATTTTGGTTGATTTAAATACATTTTAGAGCTTAATATTATTTAAAAAAAGTAATAAATAGTCGTTAATTTTGGTAGATTTTGGTATATAACTTTTAAATACGAGATGATATCGAAAAACTAAATATGTGGTAAATTAGAGGAGTCAATAGACTACTAACTGTTATAAGCCGAGTTTTATTTAGAATTATTTAAACTTGGCAAAAAATCGATTTTATCAAATAATATCCATATTTTCCATATTAAAATACATAAATTGGTATCTTATGAAAATATTCAAAACTACGAGTTTGGTTTTTCTGTAACGTTAGTCAATACAGCTTACAATGAAACATAATTGATTTGAAAAGGTTACTTAATATAGCCACAGGACCTACGAATGTGAACGAATCTCGCTCAACATACGTTGATCAATAATATATATATATATACTTTATAGGTTCGAATAAGCTTGCTTCTTGCTGTTCCATACAATTGCACAAATTCATGGTATTACCGCTGCCGCCTCAAGCACAATTGATGTCTTTAGTTGGGGCAACATGGATGATCTTGGCTTGGATATTCAGGCACCAAATCGTGCTCCGCCTAAACGTTCGGTGAAGCAGCGATATCGCGAGAGAAAAAAAAGCCACTTTAACAAATAAACAATCGAATGCTGGACTCGAAAATTCCAAATAAAAATAAAAAAAAGAAACAAAACAAAAAAATAATTCTTCGAAATGCCTGCCTGACCTGGGACGTGTTTCCAGGTCCAGGACCAATTTACAACTGACATCATAAAATGATTGTGTTCAGGGCCATAGAATTAAAATTGAAAGGCCTACTTTGCATTTAATTATCTACATCAGCGGTGGGCGCGAAATTTGAGTTTGGGAGCAGAAAAGCAACAACAGAACAAACAATCGTTCTCAGCGAGGCTAGATACCGCAGACTGCACCTGTTGCGCCGTCTGCGTGTGCGCCGATGCGCATTGACTTAAATGTTGTAACACACTTCAAAGCGTGGCAATTTCTTATACGTCTTAGTTAATGAGTTAATAATAGCTTTTAGGGTGTTTGGGAAATAGCTTAAAAGATTCCACAAAGAAATTACGTATACGACAGGCACACATAATAGAAATTTCGTCAACAAACCACGATCGGGCTTTAAACAGGGCCTTTCATCATATTCAAAAATAAACACACTTTTTCCCTAAATAAAATATGAATAAAACAGGCGAACTCGTTCGCGAGCGAAAGAAACAATTATGAGAAGCCCTGCATGATATTTTCGGCGGGCACCTGTGGACGTTCCTAAATCCTGCATGGATACGGAAGCTGTAGACGTCCCTGAGTTAAAGCCACATCAGGCCAGTTTCTACTAAATTCTTTTTTCTACAAAATTTATAAAAATTTATATTTTTAACATTCCTTGCAGGAATTCGATCTCGGGTTCACCGGTGATTGAATACTAACGACATGACGTCTTAACGTTGTCAGCCAAGGACGATAAGCGCAATGAATCATCTAATTATCCTAAAGAACTCAGTCATTTGTTAAGCTCTCAGCTTATAAAGAGCCACGTGGCGCAGACGGCAGAGCGTCGCCATAGAACGTGGAAGTCGTGAGTTCGAGTTTCAGTGTGTGCCACAAACTGCAGAGGTGCTTTGTAGAAATAAACTCCTTGTTAAAAATACCAACAAAAAATAAATAATAGAGGAAAGCTAACTTCGGCTCGATTTTGACCAAACTCCACAAGATTTTGTGGAACCCGATAATATTTATAACTGGAAAGCTTAAAGACGCTACCATTGCAAACAAAAAAATTTTTCTCACTAAAACTACTTTTTCGACCGATCGTTCCTATGGCAGCAATATGCTATAGTCATCCGATTTGGATCAAACTTACCAGAATTCTGTAAAAGCATATAATATTGATCAGTTACAAGTTTGAAAGAGATAGCATTGAAAACAAAGAAAATTTTCCTACTAGGATTTTTTTTTCAAAACTATATTTTGTATGGCAGCTATACTATATAGTTGACCGATTTTCATCAAACTTGGTGGAATTATGTAAAAGCATAGAAAACTTTTAAATACGAGGTTTGGGCACGTTTGCCTTGAAGACAAAAAAGTTTTTCTAGCTAAAACCACTTTTTCGACCGATAGTTCCTATGTCAGCTATATGATATAGTCATCCGATACGGCCAGTTCCAACAAATGTGCTGCGTCTTTGTACCAAAAGACTTTGTGCAAAGTTTGGTTAAGATAGCTTTAAAGCAGACGGCGGAGATAGCATAGAAACAGACGGATATGGCTATATGAACTCAGTTCTTCCTGCTGATCAAGAATATATATACTTTATGTGGTCGGAGATGCTTTCTTCTATGCGTTACAAACATCAGGACAATTTTAATATACCCTCTACAAGGGTATAAAAACGAAAGGGATATAAAACGAAAATTGGTAATTCTTAGCTTATTTCAAGCACATTTCAGCTAACGAATTACTGAATATCACTTTTTTACATAATACAGCGATATTTTTATATATGAATAGGTATTGCCATATCAGAACACGTTCACCTTTGATTGTTATTTTTGGTTCAGTGAGTCTTGTTCAGTATCCCTTAATCTTTGACTTTTCCTTTGAGTATCTTGTTTAATGACTCTTTCTCAGTCTCCCTTCTTTAGTCACTTCAGTTTAATGTCCCTTGTTCAATGATTCTTGTTCAGTGACTCTTTCTTAGTGTCTCGGTTTAGTGACCCTTCCATCAGTGACTTTATATCCAGTGATTTTTGTTCAGTGAGTTTATGCTAAGGTACTTTTACTAAGCTGTTGTTTACTGCTGTGGAATGAATGATCGCCAAATTAGTGTCATAAAGCCACATATTCGCTTGATATTTGGTGGTTTGGAAAGGCTAAGAAGAGTGCGGATTCAGTTTCATTTTCTAAAATTTTCTTGCTAAACAAGTGAGCAAGTTCATCTTCAATTGTTGTATTTGGTTCAAAGACTCTTGTTGAGCGACTCTTCCTCATTGTGCCTTGTTCAGTGACTCTTGTTCAGTGACTCTTTCTCAGTGTCCCTTGTTCATTGACTCTTGTTCAGTGATTCTTTCTCAGTGTCCCTTGTTCAGTGACTCTTTCACAGTGTCCCTTGTTTAGTGACTTTTCTATGGCGACTCTTCCTCAGAGTCCCTTGTTCAGTGACTCTTGTTCAGTGACTGTTTCTCAGTGTCTCTTCTTCAGTGACTCTTTCACAGTGTCCCTTGTTTAGTGACTTTTCTATGGCGTCTCTTGTTCAGCGGCTCTTGTACAGTTCACTGACCCTTATTCTGCGACTCTTATTCAATCACTCTTCATCAGTAACTTAGATCCAGTGACTCTTGTTCAGTGACTTTATGCTTAGTGACTTAACTCAGCTGTTGATTGCTGCTGTGGAATGAATGATCGCCAAATCAGTGTCATAAATCCACATATTCGCTTGAAATTTGGTTGGTTTTGGAAAGCCAAAGAAGAGTGCCGATTAATTGTTCTTTTTGTTTCAGTGACTCATAGTCAGTGACTCTTCCTCAGTGTCCCTTGTTCAGTGACTTTTCTATAGTGACTCTTGTTCAGTGGCTCTTGTACAGTGACTTTTGTTCAGTGACCCTTTTCCGGTGACTCTTATTCAGTGCATCTTCATCAGTGTATTATGTCCAGTGGTTCTTATTCAGTGACTTTATGCTTAATGACTATTACTCAGCTGTTGAATGCTGCTGTGGAATGAATGATCGCCAAAGGTCATTTTGTCTTACAAATAGTTGGCGAAGAACTGAACAGCTGAACAACAAAGCAGATTAAGTGAATTGTATCGCTTTGATCAAATAGAACAAGTGAACATGTTCAGTGAAATGCACGGCATTTTCTATGGAAGCTATGAGATATCCGATATTTGCATCACAACCGCTTGACGATCTCGGCCTCCGCTATAAATGCCCTCCAGTCGCTTCTGCTTCGTGCGAGCTGGCACCAGTTGTTCATACCAAGGTTGAAAATGTCTTCCCGCACCTGATCCTCCCATCCTAGTGGTGGGCGTCCCCTCTCCACTCTTCCTCCAAAGTAAGCCGGCTTCGATTTGTACGCCTTTTTTACTGGAGCTTCTTCAGCGCAGCCGCTGTTGCTTTATGCGCTTGACCAGACTGGTGTCCCCATAGAGCTCATACAGTTCGCGATTCATTCGAATGCGAAATCCATCGCCAACTTTTAAAGGTCCATAAATCCTCCGAAGAATATATATCAGTCATCCGATTTTAACTAAATTTTGCACACCTGCAATTTTTCGACCGATGGTTCCTATGGCATTTACCTATAATATAGATATTATGCTATATTATGATATATTATTATATATAGTTAACAATTTTTTGTCAACATTAAAAAGTTATACATAGTATTTAACCTACTTTAGCATCCATAGTAGTTGGCAGTTATTTTGTCAACATTAAAAAGATAATATAGTACTGCTTGATTATCCATACAGAGCAGTTGTTCCCGTTGATATCGTATATCGATCATACAATCATGCGGAATCGGAATTGATGAATGTTCTCGCTTTCAAAAATCGACTATATTATTCAGTTTTTACCTTCAAAATCCTATTTACGTTCACTCGATCCTATTGATGGTAAAAAGATTCGACCGAATTCTTCAATCGTTTCTTAGAAATCACAACTCTTACCAATTCCGATCACTCGGATTCGGAAATGGGAACAGGCCTATATGTAATTTGATCCGGTCGGTTCCGACATATTAGCAGTGTGCAGTAAAAGTAATCGCGTAGACAAAGACAGAAGGACGGACAAAGCTTAATCGAGTCAGCTCGTCGCCCTGATCAAGAATATATATAGTTTATGGGGCCAGAAATGAATATTTCTACACGTTGCAAACTTCTGGTCAAAATTTTAATACTCTTTGCAAGGGTATAAAAATGACTATGACACGAGCAACGACGGGCATTTTGCTTGTTATTATTACGAAGTTTGGAAAGTAGTTTATTTGATTAAACTCTAGAGGTAAGAGCATAAAAGTAGAAACAATAATACTAAATCCAAAAAAAATTATATCAATATCAATTTGATACAAATTGAAACTGTAACTAATATTATTGTTTTTGTATCAATATAAGCCTATAGAGTATTAAACCGATATTTTGGGTATTAATTTGAAACTTAGAACACTAATTTGATACGTAAAAGTATCAATTTGAAACTAAAAAGTTTTCAATGTCAACGAATGTTAGTTCGAAAATTCGAAGCATTCCGAATGTAGCAGCTGACAATGCTTGACGTGTCATTAGGGCTATGTGTCAGATAAGCTTACAGTTTACTCTGATATTTGTAAGTTTATGTGACATTTACCTCTATGTAGAAGATGAGAAATCGGACCTTCATGTTTTAATTTTTGTGCAAACACATCAGTGCTTAGTTAAAAGTAAATGCTATGAAAGACACTTTCCCAGATGAAGTGCTGAAGATAAATTAATGGATTTCAATATGGAGCACGAACTTTTATATTAACAAGGTATATATGTTGTTGTGGTCGTCTTTTGCAAATATATATTATGTAAATAAGAAATGTAACTCTTTAGACAAAACATATACCACGACACAATGCTGCTGTGGCTGTTTCAGCGCTTTGCAAGATGACGATGACACTATGTGAGATATGAAGACAGCTGCAAAAGAAGCGTTTTTTATTTCAATTTTTAACTCAGGGTCTCTGCGAAGTCGTAAAGCTCTTCATGTATCGGTTTCACAGCATGAGAGTTCGAAATAAAGTAAAAAGTTTTTAAAATGTGATGCTTCTATTTTAATAGCAGTTTGTAGAGAAATGAATTGATTCTACATAATTGATAAGAAAAAATATTAAATTGATAACATGTACTAAAACCAGGGTTCGGAATTGGTCGCTCGCGAGCAGCCTACACTGACTCTTTTTGACTCCCGCTCTGTGCAGCGAGCGGTAGTCCGCGAGCAGTGTGCAAGTGCTCGCGAGCAGCTGCTATCTGCTCGCGAGCAGCGAGATGATTACTTTTTTTTTTTGCGTGTAGAAGGAAAATTTGAAAGTAAGAATTGCTTGCTAGCCCCAACTATCCTCAACTATGTAAGGCAGGGATGCAATCAGCTGCTTAATTAGCTCTAAGAACCACCGGGCGTTTACAGCCTGGGAAAGTACTTAACAGAACGTTTACCAATCCCATAACTGTTTCCATCTCTGATTGCAATAAACTTCAAAATGCCTTAGCTCTTTCAAAGTTTTCGATTTATGTTTGAACAAATCAATATTGGACAGTTTTTTTGCTTTTTTTTTTTTGTTATTCGTTTGGATAGTGTTTGCTAACATTACACCGTTACAACAACACTTCCAGCTCACTTACATACACACACACACACACATAAACACATTCACATGCATACATATATAATCATAATAAGGAAAGAACATGAAGAAGAATTTCCTTTGCCATTTTTATACTCTGTACCAAAGTTACACAGAGAATATTGGGTTTGTGCAAATGTATGTAACAGCCAGAAGGAAGCGTTTTCGACCATATAAAATATATTATATATATATATTTGATCAGCAAGACTTGGACCGTCAGTCCGTCCGTTCGTATGAACAAACAGATAAAGTTTATTTGCCAATTTTGGTTCGTACCTTTTAGATGTGTTAAGTAATCAACATTATTTAACGATCGGCTGAACAATGGTCAAGTTATGAGTAAAAGAAAGTTCGCAGGTAAAGAGTATATTACAGTCGGGGGGCTTGACCGACTTTCTGTCTTACTTTTTTGTGAGTGGGGAAGGGGGGGAGAGTAGACTCATAAAACGGCCAGGCAACAAACAATTTTACGATTGCCTTTTAGCCAACATCATCAGCCAGAAGTAACATGCACACACACACACACATATATATGTAAGTATATTTCTGTGTGGGCGTGGCACACTAGTGGGCGACACACAGTTCTTAACCAAAGAGCCTGCTGCTACTTCTGCTACTGCTGCCGCCGCTTGGCTTTCATTTCGCCTTCTCCTCTTCGCCTGTTACGTGTCATGCATAAATAGCAAAATGTTTGGCAGCCATTTTTCTCGCTATATGTGTGTGTGTGTGTGAGTGCTTGTCAGCCATTTCTTTCTTGACTTGACATTTGTATTGGCATTTTAAGGGAGTCAAACGCTGCTGCTGCTGCCTGCCTGGCTGGCTGGGCTCTATACCAATCGACCAAAAACTTTTGCTCCTTTATTATTTGGTTTTTTTTGTTGCTGTTGTTGTTTTTCCTTCCTAACAGGAAAACTACTTGAATATTTAAGCATCTGTATGGGCGGGCATACAAATGTGTGTCTTGTTTTGGACATTATTGATTTACCAATTTTTCTATATTTTTTGGGCCATCTTTGTTTGTCTGTTATCACTTGAGTGTGCTGGACAAAAGATTTTTTTTTAGAAGGTTTCCGTATAATCGTTTGCATTCCAAATTATAATATGCAAAGTGTCAAGTATATCTTTGGTTGCTAAATCAAATGGTGATTATATTGCGAAATTTGCTCAATTTTCGTCATCTGATTTGACCCACAAAAATTTTGAAAAAATTATGAAGAATTTACGTGCAGAAATTAATTTTGAAGTTTGTGTTTTTGATTTTCAAGTTTTTGATTAACATAAATTTCATAAACATTTTCTATAAGTTTCTTATTTACTCTCTTTTTATTCGCTTCCGACTGTGAAAATGGCGCTTGATATTAGATGAAACTTCTTTGAAAGATTTAGCACACTTCCAATTTGAGGTATGGTTCAAGGAGCGTTTTTAGACTCTGTACCAAAGGTATCTTCTCCAGATAGTAAGTAATTAGCATTATTTATCGATTTGCCGAAGAAATGATGATAAAGATCGGATGAACTATACTCATGTTATGATTAAAAGTCAGTTTCAATCAAAGGTCAGTTTTGAAATGGTTACAGAAGTGGCGCCATCTATTTGTCAGTTTTGAAATGGTTCATTTGTTATGATCCGACCTGCTTTCCCGGGTCTAACTATAGGTCGCCAGCCGTGTTGCCATTTTAGCTATTTAGTTGCTAGATCTGGCAATTTTGAAAGTGGAAATGCTATTAAATATCCTATCCAGCTATTAGCTACAAATCTAGCAATTTTTGAACATTGCTATATACTTCACTTTTGGCTGCATAAAAGTTTTCGAATCTTGCTTTTAACGATTACTTATTGAGCGAGCTATGGGAGCAATGCTCACAGAGCTCTCTTTGGCTGAGTAATATCGAAAAATACATCTTACAGAATGGGAATGTATTGAGAAATCGGTAAAGTTTTGGACAGAAGTGCTCTAATACAAAGATTCCGGCTGTAGCAGTCCGTTTGAAACATTATCTTTGTTTGCTATAAAACTTCTGTCATTGGCTTGGTCGAATTGAAAGGTTCAACGCGTCTTCAGCCAGATGAACCTAGCGAAAACTAAGTTGCGTAACAGAATGCAGTTTAAGATGTTGAAGGCTATTTTAAGCATTGGGTTGCTTTTTAACATCATAGATATGGATTATGTATGATTTGCCGGTAAAATACTTGAATTTAATTTCAACGGGCCAATAGATCCGAAGATGAGATAATTTTTCTGGGCGAAATTTCAACCTTACTTTAAGTTTTAGTTAGTTTTATCTCTTCAAGAAGGTATTTTGTATGTTTTGGTTAGTCTTGAAATCCTTTAAAAGACACTAAAATATGTATTTGTTGGTTTGAAGTCCTGAAAAACATAGTTTCTTAAGTTTTGGTTTCGATTGCAAGAAAATACAAAAAATTATATTTAGCAACTTTTTTTTTTTTGCAGCTATTTCTAACAATTTTTTTTGGTCAATTCTATTCCATATAATTTGTATATAATTCTATATAATTTTTTGTTTCACTTTCATATACATTTCGGCTCAACTGAATAGGTTCAACCCATCCCAAAAAGTAACAAAAAGCAACTTGTCGATATCAATGAAATATTTTTTTTGTGTAGATTAATAATTTGTTAATGAAACATTAAAGTTTCAAGTCTCGAACACTAGTAAATTTTTATTAATGTTTTTTTTTTTCCAAAAACAACAAAAATTCTCTATTTTTTTGGCTCATCTGAATAGGTTCATTAACTTAAAATTAAAAAAAAAATTATATAAAGTTATAATACACACCTTCAAGTTTTTGCCGGCTCTAGGTGTAGTTATGTTAGTACATTACTTTAAAACAGGGACACACCACACCACAAAGGAGGTTAGTTGACCGTACAGCTGTTTCAATCGAGGCTGCAAACCTATTAAACTCTGCAGAAGGTTCGGCCTGACATCCCTGAACCCAAGGTTTTGGTTCGAACCTTGGTTTGCCTTCCGATGTAATAATTCTACGTTGATAATGAAATTTACCTCTCTATTCATTTTCTTAATCATAATATTCACTACTTAAGTTATTGTAATTATCAAATCCATTAGCTGACATTATTAATTTTTAGGAACTGCTTAGTTTAAGCATAATATCTTCCATGAGCTGTTCATCTACACTAGCTTTTAAATCAGAAAGAACAAACTTAAGGGGCCGCGCACAAATGCAGCTGAAAGATGAACTGACTGCACAACTTCAGGCCGAGCTTTAAGCTTTTGAAAAACAAACGCACTACATGCATGTAAGTGCGCACAATATGCGCTTAATTGAACATTTGAATTCAGCCGTAAGTTCTGCTTTGTTTGAATGAACAAGCATGCTTGTTTATTTCGGCTCGCTGATGTATTCAGTAACGGCAGCAGTTACACAGCAGTCATGGACTACGAAACATTATTAAGTGAAATTGCTTTAAATACTAAAACTATTCCAATAGAATAAAATTTGGGAGAAAATCTCAAAAAATGTCAATGCTACAAGTAGTGTGATATTTGCTCTGTTATCACAAAATTCGATGCAAAATTAAAAAGCTCACATAAATACTTACATAGATTCGAATGAATAAGATTTTCCTACTTTTAATTTTATTTCAAATATTGTCGCAAGTGTCTATATCCATTCTGGCGTGTTCATAAATGTTTATTGGATACGTTCTTAATTGACCGTATAAATTATGAAATTCACCCAATGTCTCTCTAACAGTAACAATCTCGTGAACCCATATTCGTTTTTTCCTTTGTTAATATTTTGTATGCACTTTTAAATTTTCCGCAATCGAGGCGACACCATGTTGTTAGCAAGAATAAAATGAATAAACTACGTGTGTGCACAACTTCAAAATTATAGGTGTGCTGAAACAAATTCTGTTGTCAGCAAAGCTTTCGGTTTTGCAGTCCCTTCATCTTTCAACTACATGTGTGCGCGGACCCTAAGTGTTGAAAATGCTCGTTCAACCGATACCTGAGATTCTGGAACAGCTAGTATAGTAAAGGTAATATTTTTTTTGAAGTCTTCGTTTTTATGACCTTTCCAAAAATTTTAAAACATTTGTCGATGTATGTAATGTATGAGCTCGTTGACAATTTCCAAAGAAATCTATAGCATCATTCAAAGCTTTTATATTTGATATTTGTTTATTGATTTTTATTGCTTTCATAAGCTACTCTTTTTCACAATCAAGTGTTGAGTCAGTTGCTTTGCAACAGTTTTTTTGTAAGTAAAATATAAAATTTCGGGTCTGAGAATACTGCTGCCAATGCTGGTACTGAACTCCTAGTAGAAGTATGTTTGTCGGGGCACTTAGATAGTAATAAACACGGGTTTGCTGAAGATTTTAAAGCAATTGCGCGGCGTGAAAAACAAGCGTAATATAAATCACTTGGTAGTAATTGTGATCTATACCGTCCGTTCAAAACCAAGTTGATTCATCATATGGTCAAACGGTTTCTTTCCGTATAATCTATCATCACACTTTATCTTGTCACTTTACATCAAATATCATTCACGCTTAGTTAGAAATGCAAGTAAAAAAAATTTTTACCTGGATGTATCTTTGAATGAATTAATTAAATTGGTGAACCGAACCTCTTTTTTCGACAAAGTGGTCCGGATCGGGCTCAGTTACGAGCGCCCGGTTCATGGTCCGGTTCGCGAACCACAAAAAACGAGAACCGAACCGGTTCTCAGGGGTTCGCTTCCGGACCGGTTTGCAGCCTTGGTTTCAATGGTATCACTACCATATCATCAATGTTTTAAAGTTATGTACTAACATAACGAGACATAGAGCCGGCAAAAACTTGAAGGTTTTATTATCATAAAGGTCGTTAAAACATACATGTTATAATTCACAGTTGTTGTTCATTCTCAGAACGACAGAAAATTCCTTTCTTCACAGTATTTCATATAATTAGAAACGGCCTTGGATTTGCTTTGATGCTCATGTGCTGTTAGAAAGTGTTTCTATTTATGTGAAATACTGTAACGAAAGGAATTTTCTGTCGTTCTGAGTACAAGCCTTAACTTATAAATTGGATATTTAAGTATATTTTAGTATTGTGTACAGCCTCCTTTGTTCATAGCTAAACATTTAATTTGGCAGAGAATTATAATATTTCTTAATAAATTCAAGCGAAATTGGTGACCATGTATTTCAATGGCCTCAATTAGGGTCTTGGAATTGTCTCAATTAAAATGTGGTCGCTTCAGTACGCAAGCTCTTTGTTTCATATTATTTCCATAATTTGATAAAATTACCAACAACATTTTGGCTTCGTCCAAGAACAAAACAAACGAAAAGGCCAAGCTAACTTTATCTGTGCCGAAGTTTTTATAACAACGAGAGCGTAAGTTAAAGTCGGCTCTAACCGACTTCGATATACCCGTTACTCATGGAAACAAATGTTTATTAGCCTTCCTGTATGCCTGAGGTGGGTCAGCCGAAAAGTATGCAACATTTTTTAACTCGGCTATTTATTATCCGCCAGATATTAATAGACATTTGTCAATTACTAAATCCAACATAAATGACTCCAAATTCATCACGATAAACAGATCAGACAACAAAACTTTTGAAAACGTCGGTCAAGCCCGACTATTACATACTCTGCACCCTTAATGTCGCAGCTCGAATTTGGTCACGAGTCAAACGGCCAAACACAACGCACAACGCAGTGCGCTCTCTAAGACTCTCTCTCTCTCTCTCTCTCTCTCTCTCTCTTACTAAGATTGCGCTGAACGCAATGCTTAGGTTATGGGTGGGGTGGGTGGTGGGTGTTAACTGACCGTTTTTTGCTCATAACTTGAGTATCGTTCATCCGATCTTTATCATTCCTTCAGCAAATCGATAAATAATTTTGAGTACTAGATATCTCTAGAAAGTACGAACCATCTATCATCAAAACTGTAGGAGATATGACGTTTTTTCCAAATTGCGGGGGCGTGAGGGGGCGTGGCAAAAATTGAAAATAAACTTGATCTGCGTGCAGACAATAGGAGTCTACATTTCAAATTTGGTTGCTCTAGCTCTTCTAGTCTCTGAGATCTAGGTGTTCATACAGACAGACGGACGGACGGACGGACGGACAGACGGACAGACGGACAGACGGACAGACGGACATGGCTATATCGAATCGGCTGTTGATGCTGATCAAGAATATATATACTTTATATGGTCGGAAATGATTCCTTCTGGCTGTTACATACATTTGCACGACTTTAGTATACCCTTTTACTCTACGAGTAACGGGTATAAAAAGTGGGCAAAATTATAATACCCTTTGCAAGTGTATAAAAATAGACTGATAAATAGACGGGTAAATAGGAGGTGTAATCGCGAAATTTTATAAATTTTCTAATCAGTTTCGATTATTATGAAAGCGGGTAAATATACAGATGGTGCAGATCAAAAGTTACAAAAATACGAAAATTATTGAATATTCTTATGAGTTTAGATTATTATGCACACGGGTCAATAGATAGATGATGAAGATCGAAAGGTCCACAAAATCGCGAAATTTGAAATATTTTAAATTGAGTTTAGATTATCATAAAGATTTTATGGATGGCAATTGTAATGTAAGCTTCGCTTTTTCGATTTATGTTTTAAATACTAACGGAGGCGTAGCAACGCGATACGGGACAGCTAGTTACTATAAAAACCTAACAAGAAAAATTATTGTACCAAAAAAAAAGACATTTAAATAAACTGTGATCAAATTGAAAGGTGAATTTTCTTATACTTTTAAAATCTTTATTTATTTATCTAAATTTTATTAATATTTGAAAGAATTGGTACACAATAGCAAATTGTGGCCAATTGAAATGCCAAAGCAACTTTGGTCTTAGGCTAATCCCCTTCAAAGTAATCCCCTTCCGCTGCAATACATGTGGGATGGGGTATGCGATGGGGGATGTTATTCCATTTAGACAATATCCAGATTTCACAAATAATAATATGATTGTATATTTTAACGAATATTAATTTAACTTAAAAGTAAACTTAAACTGCAATCGACCCTCTAGCTTAAGTGTACATACAAATAGCAAATGAAATGGAACATAGGGATGCAAACTTAACTTAAATGAACATAGTCCATAGCACCTATATTCCTATTCCCACATACATTTTTAGCTTTTATCGTCTCAATCGAGTCAAAACGGTGTCCCCGGAGAGGTCTCTTAAGTTTAAATTTAAAATTCACCTTTTAATTTGATCACAGTATTATGCAATACTGCCGCTTTCTCCGATCTCAAACTACATGAAACGATGTCAGATTGGCGCCTTAGTGACGCTCGCCAAAGATCGTCTTCGCCGTTTGTTTTGAATAGTGGAATCTGACATTTTTAAGAACAAAGAAGTTCTTCATAAAAAATACTTTCTTTTCGGTCGGAAAAAAGGTTTGAAATAATAAAACTTGGATCTGGGAAATATGATAGCAGTATCTTCAAAAGCAAAAAAAAATGTTGTATACCTATGGCAGCTATTTGATAGAGAGATACGATGCGACACAAGGCGACTTTATTCCATCAAGAAATGAGTAAGCACGTTTCGTTTTTGGCTAAAAATGTTTGATTTATAAATTTTTCTTATTGGTTTTACCAATTTTAACGTATACCCAAGACAAAAATCATTTAAAATCAACTGCGCGTCCCTTTGTTTTCAAACTGCTAACACTTTTAATTTGTGCCGGGCAAAATTTCAATTGCACTATTTATATTAGCTGAGAATGGAATGTGAACTTGAGAATTACAAGCAAGCAATTATTAGTGTATGTTTTCAGGCAGATGCCTTAAACTCGCGCAGTGGCGCAGCCGTCTAAAAAATCATTCCAAAGGGCACCGAATTCGAATCCCCGCAGGGGAAGTAAAAGTTTTTAATGTAAAAATATATAAAGTTGTTTTCGGAATTTTTGAATTTTTTCTTTATAAACAAAAATCAAAAGTGGGTAAAAATCAAAGACGGAAATTGGTGACCAATAAAAAATGTTGAATTTACCAACGTTTTTTTTTTTGTGTATGATTTAAACTTGCAGGCAATAAGCAATAGGCAAACAGTTTATATAAAATAAACTTCTAAGGTTGTAGAGAAAATTTGCAACTTGAATTTACTTTTCTCTTCCAAACATCAGGCACCCGATTAATGATTTTACTTATCAGTTTAGTTGTTAAACTTACTTACATCCCCTCCCTCTTCACTTGCTACTTCACCCACCCACAATATGAAATGTCGTCCAAAGAGCAAAAAGAGTTTTCGAAATGCTATGAAAGGCAAAAGAAGATGAAAATGTATAAAGAGGCGGAGGCAACGATAAATAAACAGAGTGGCCAAGTGGTGGGAGGGGTAGGGTACATACACACATACATACTTGTACATATGTAGTAGCTCTACAGCTATTCTCTGTTTAATTAGAGGAGGGGGGAAAGGGGAACACAGAGTCAAAGCTCTTTTCCACTTTGCTAACGTGTCAAAATTCACTTGAATGTAATTTCATAAGTAGGTAAACTATTTATGGCTAATTGCGTTAGAAAAAGAAGAAGAAGAAGAAGGGGATGGAGGAGAAAGGCGCAGATTGTACTTACTCATTACTCACTCACATTGGTTCAATCATTTCAATTGTCTCATTCGCTAGTAGCGCTCTTTCTCTACCTCAGTCTGTCTCTCTTTCTCAATAGATATCGTTTGGCTTTGGTTAGAGAGGCGAAATGATTTAATCAAGGCATATGGATTTGTGACATAATGACCATGATTATTTCTTAGTTGGAATCGGAATGACTAAGTGGATTATTGAGCTAACAACTGTTACAGTTCCAACTGTCTTCGAAACGTATCATTGGGTTAAGATCTGGCGTCTAAACAGGACCAATTTTGCATCTGAACATGTCGATACATGACATGTTTCATTAAAACTATAGAATCTACTCCGTTGAATGAAAAGTAGCCCCATTAACGTATGCTTGAACCCTGTAAGCGAAATAAATGAGCACATGTTTTCACGATTTTTGAAAGTCCGACCACAAGGAAAATTTACATATTTGGTGTAAGTTTTAAAGGATTTTTTAAAGGTGGCTTCACTAGTATTTAATCGAATCGGGCAATGTTGCAACCAACTTCATTTTGAAATCTCATCATTAGATCTTTTTTCAGTATGCGCCCTTTGGCTGAAGTGTAAACAACATAGTTTTCTGCGTGCTGCGAATATGTCAACTTTTGTGCCAGCAAAACACAATCTGCGGGAAGTTTACTTTTCTGCTTTCATTTGAAAAAAAATGCAGCTTAAGGCCATCGAATGCTGCAAGAAACTTATGGGAAAGTATTCCAAGCGCAAAAAAAACCTTACGGGCCGTCTACCCATACGTCAAAATGAACGCCAAAGCCGAATATTCACGTTGGCAAGGTCATGCTCTGTATATGGTGGGACCAATTGGGCGTGGTGTACTATAAGCTCCTACAGCCCGAACTCAATTGATGCGTTTGAACCGAGCATTGAAGCAAAATCGGCCAGAATACGAGCAAAGGCAAGACAAGGTAATTTTGCAACATGACAACGCTCGGCCACATGTTGCGCAGCCGGTCAAAACATACCTTAAAACGCTGAAATGGGAAGTCCTACCCGTATAGCCCAGACATGGCCCCTTCTGACTACTGACTATTTGTTATCGTCGATGACGCATGACCTTGAGGATCAGCACTTTCGCCCCTTTGAAGATTTCCAAATTTGGATCGATTCGTGGACCGCATCAAAAGACGCATCGTTTTTTCGAGATGGCAAGAAGTAGGGAAAAAATTCATTTTTTAACAAATTTTTCACAAAAAAGCATCAAACTTAAAAAAAACAAAAAAGGTGTGAGTGCCGTTAACTCTCACAAGGCTTTGATGTGAAACATGATGCTAAATTTAAGGGCTTAATTTCGAAATCACAAGCTCTCTCAATGTTATATAAAATCAGCAATGGCAAAAACAAGAAAAGTAACAGGGAGTAGAAATACCAACAAGATCACTTGACAACAGTCGCAAATGAATAACAGGCAGAAATAACAAATTCAATATTGAAATAGCAAAAAATGGAAATCATCAATCAAGGGGGATTCTTACCCCCTTTCACGGTTAAGTCACTGGTGATTCACCGTTTAGTCACTGTTTAGTCAATAGCCGTGTTCAGCAGAACAACTTACTCCCTGATCAAGTATAAATTTGCAATAATCATCCTACTGAACTCTCTCGTGATACAGGAGCATGTGTCAAAGAAATAATACGCTACTTTAATGTGATACTGCTCCGTCCAACAGCAGAAACTATTCGATGCATAATGTTTTTTTGATAGCTGCTCAGGTATCAATTATTCTGCTGAGCACGCCCACTGTTTAGCCACTGTTAAGTCACCGTTTAGTCACTGTTAAATCACTGTTCCCCCTCTTCCCCCATCCGCTTCTTTCCCCCGTGAGTGTGTGTGTGTGCGCCGGTACACTCCACAAAACAAAAACACAAAATATGCAAGACGTCAACGTCACTTGACGCTGAAATCAAGTTTTACTCCTACTAAAATTTTCGTACCGAAATTAAAGATGTTTCATATTAAAAACCATTAAAACTTTTTTGTACAGCAAATATGATTTTCCGATTTTGGAAAATCTATCCACAAGGTAGGAAAATGAAGGGCGAACAGAGGGTTTTATTTTATTAGAATAATAATAATTCTCAGCTTTGGGAAAAGCACCTCCGAGGTCGGAAAATATGGGGCGGAGTGGGGTCAACGACAAAAAAATATAGGAAAGCTTACTTCGGCTCGGTAATTTATTTAAATAAAGGTTTTAAATGATAATATACGATAAAATTACCGAATGAAGATCAATTTCGGGATAGTTCTGTTGAAACAGATAATATTCATAGCTAAAAAGTATAAAGAGGCTATTATTGAAAACAAAAATGTTTTTCTCACTAGAACTACTTTTTCGACCGATCGTTTCTATGGCACCTATATGCTATAGTCATCCGATTGGGATCCAACTTAACCGAATTATGTGGAAGTATATAATATTAATAAATATCACTTTTTGGAGCGATTGCATTGAAAACAAAAAGTTTTTCCTACTAAGACTTCTTTTCAAAAATATCTTTTGTAAGGCAGCTATACTACATATATGTTTTTATTTTTGGGGGAATTTTAAACAATTTCCAACAGAAAACGAGAGCGTAAGTTAAAGTCGGCTCTAACCGACTTCGATATACCCGTTACTCATGGAAACAAATGTTTAATAGCCTTCCTGTATGCCTGAGGTGGGTCAGCCGAAAAGTATGCAACATTTTTTAACTCGGCTATTTATTATCCGCCAGATATTAATAGACATTTGTCAATTACTAAATCCAACATAAATGACTCCAAATTCATCCCGATAAACAGATCAGACAACAAAACTTTTGAAAACGTATCACCTTTCCTAATAAAAACAAGAAAGAAAGTCGGTGAAGCCCGACTATTACATACTCTGCACCCTTAATGTCGCAGCTCGAATTTGGTCACGAGTCAAACGGCCAGTTAGCACACAACGCAGTGCGCTCTCTAAGTCTCCCTCTCTCTCTCTCTCTCTCTCTCTCTCTCTCTCTCTCTCTCTCTCTCTCTCTCTCTCTCTCTCTCTCTCTCTCTCTCTCTCTCTCTCTCTCTCTCTCTCTCTCTCTCTCTCTCTCTCTCTCTCTCTCTCTCTCTCTCTCTCTCTCTCTCTCTCTCTCTCTCTCTCTCTCTCTCTCTCTCTCTCTCTCTCTCTCTCTCTCTCTCTCTCTCTCTCTCTCTCTCTCTCTCTCTCTCTCTCTCTCTCTCTCTCTCTCTCTCTCTCTCTCTCTCTCTCTCTCTCTCTCTCTCTCTCTCTCTCTCTCTCTCTCTCTCTCTCTCTCTCTCTCTCTCTCTCTCTCTCTCTCTCTCTCTCTCTCTCTCTCTCTCTCTCTCTCTCTCTCTCTCTCTCTCTCTCTCTCTCTCTCTCTCTCTCTCTCTCTCTCTCTCTCTCTCTCTCTCTCTCTCTCTCTCTCTCACTAAGATTGCTGCTGAACGCAATGCTTAGGTTATGGGTGGGGTGGGTGGTGGGTGTTAACTGACCGTTTTTTGCTCATAACTTGAGTATCGTTCATCCGATCTTTATTATTCTTTCAGCAAATCGATAAATAATTTTGAGTACTACATATCTCTAGAAAGTACGAACCATCTATCATCAAAACTGTAGGAGATATGACGTTTTTTCCAAATTGCGGGGGCGGGAGGGGGCGTGGCAAAAATTGGAAATAAACTTGATCTGCGTGCAGACAATAGGAGTCTACATTTCAAATTTGGTTGCTCTAGCTCTTCTAGTCTCTGAGATCTAGGTGTTCATACAGACAGACGGACGGACGGACAGACGGACAGACGGACATGGCTATATCGAATCGGCTGTTGATGCTGATCAAGAATATATATACTTTATATGGTCGGAAATGATTCCTTCTGGCTGTTACATACATTTGCACGACTTTAGTATACCCTTTTACTCTACGAGTAACGGGTATAACAAGAAAAGAAAGTCGGTCAAGCCCGACTATTACATACTCTGTACCCTTAATGTCGCACCTCGAATTTGGTCACGAGTCAAACGGCCAGTTAACACACAACGCACAACGCAGTGCGCTCTCTAAGTCTCTCTCTCTCTCTCTCTCTCTCTCTCTCTCTCACTAAGATTGCTGCTGAACGCAATGCTTAGGTTATGGGTGGGGTGGGTGGTGGGTGTTAACTGACCGTTTTTTGCTCATAACTCATTCCTTCAGCAAATCGATAAATAATTTTGAGTACTAGATATCTCTAGAAAGTACGAACCATCTATCATCAAAACTGTAGGAGATATGACGTTTTTTCCAAATTGCGGGGGCGGGAGGGGGCGTGGCAAAAATTGAAAATAAACTTGATCTGCGTGCAGACAATAGGAGTCTACATTTCAAAATTGGTTGCTCTAGCTCTTCTAGTCTCTGAGATCTAGGTGTTCATACAGACAGACATGGCTATATCGACTCGGCTGTTGATATATGGTCGGAAATGATTCCTTCTGCCTGTTACATACATTTGCACGACTTTAGTATACCCTTTTACTCTACGAGTAACGGGTATAAGAAGATGTACATCGACAAAGTTTCCATAATTGTGTGGCCTTTGAGAAGTGCAATTAAGCTTATAACTTTTCTTTTCTGGGGTGTAATTATTCTGTCTTCTTCTAAGAAATCGAATGGACGCATAACCAATGACCGCTCTTTCTTCATATTTTACGTACCGGTATACCGAATACCGAAATAAAAATCCAGGTACCGGTACGGAACCGAATACCAAAATAGTATTACAACCAAAACAGAACCTTTTACCGAAATATAAGTTTCGGTACGTTCCAGAACCGGAACCCAAATACGATTCTGGTCAGGACCATTTCTACAGCAACCGTTTATCGTAGGTGAAAGCACATCAAATTTGGACGAAGATATAAATATCAACAATAAGGCTCAGTACGCAGCTGTGATGTACATAATTCCTGTAGCTTACACTTTACTACTTTTTACCCTAGTGTGAAATGTAAAACATACGCACGTTTAACTACTCAGTAAACATTGCCGGCATTAGAGAACTTCTACTGAAGTCAAGTAGATCTAAGTTCAAAGCCCAGTAAGCTTTATAGAAATGAAGAGAACATTAGAACAACCGCACCATGGGGCTGGGACAAGGAAATTCAAAAATATTGAACTATGATCACAAAAGGATCAACAAAATTTATCCAACAAAGATTTCGCGCTGCAGATTACAAGTATGTGGTTGGTGCTGGCGATTCTATAGAAAGAACCGCTTTATCTTAAGCTTCATTGCAAAGTTAACAAGGCCGCAGGACTTCGTTATATTTGTAAAAGAAAATCTCAAATAATGTGTCAGCTTAGAGGATAACGAAGTTGCATGGCAAAATAGCGACATTTATGAATAAACCAGCTACTAATTAGGTTGACACAGCCGATGGCTTGAAAATTTCATGACGATCAGTGAAGCGCCTTAGACCAACGCCAGCCAAATTGTGCTTGTATTGGTGAGCACTAAATACTAATACCGATTTACTGGCTTTTCTGTGCTCACTGATTCACACAATCCCTGCAAACATTTTTTATCGCGGAAGATAAGAATGCGATTCTTCTAGTAGGTATCGCTTAACTCTGGCTATATCGCATAGTTATCGCATTCTTATTTCCCTTCGGGACGAAAAGCGATTCTTCCTGGCGATAAAAAAAAGTATATTCTGGAGACCGTAAATCGTTTCTTCCTGAAGATATGAAATGAGTTAACGAGTCTCTTATGTGGGAGAATAAGATTTATTATTTTTATTATTCCGAAAAACAACAAATTAAACAAACTTATATTTTTTTATTCGATCTCGGGGCCGTTGAACTGAAACACGTTTGGAACGACGCCTTAGACGGCTGCGCCACGCCGCTCGTGAAAAGCAACGCATCTGATGTGTTACTTGTATTGAATAAGATGTACTTGTATTGAAAACATACAGCAATTTTTGCATTCTTGTAATTCTCAAGAATGAATTCTCTCTCAGCCCATATAAATAGTGAAATAGAAATTTTCGATGAGAATCGCATTCATATCTTCAAGGCAATATTTTAGCGATATATCGCCAATTTACCGATAGGACGAAAAAAAAGCAATACCACATATCCCTTATTTATCCCTTGTATGTTAAGAATGCGATACCCTATGTATTTTGTTTGTGTAAATCGCCAAACATCAGAAAACTCATCCCTCAAACTATCGCCAAACTCTCTTTTTGACGATAGAGATAAGGAAGGATTATTCGTTGGGCTCGCGTCTGTGTGACTTCAACCACCAGTGGCCATGGGCATGGCTAACATTCAAAATATTATTACCAGGGCTGCAAACCCGAAACATTTTTCGGTACCTCCGGTTTGCAGGTTCGATCCAAAAATTTACCAACGGTTAAGGTTTGGAAATTTGAGGTTCGAGGTTTTTGGGCTTTGATTTTGGTTCGAACCTTGGTTCGTTGCACGTTTTACCCAACATATACAATAGGCATGCACCTGACGCATAAATACATTGTAAGACTGTAAGACTTAGATTATAATTGACATGAGATTGGCGCTCGTTTGATGGATATGAACTTTCTTCATTGCTAGTGTATAAATCTTCAGTCTGATTGATTATGCTTTATCGTATGCACTTCAATCAGTCTTTAACTCATAAAATTGAGCATCGTTTGGTGTTTTTTCGCCACACTTGGAACTTTTTTTCACACTGATTTGATCAAAAATGCCTTTGTCTTCTTTTGAAAGTGCCGCATTAAATTAGCTGCATGCATGTCGGTCATATTTAGTTTGCCTTCGTGACATTCTGATTTATCAGTGCTTACATTGTATGTAAATTTCGTAAATATTTAATTTGTCGTCATTGCGTCACACCTGCTCAGTCAAAACTTCTCAAACGTGTTTGTGTGTTTTCTGTCTCTTTCTGTTTCGATTCTTCTTTGCGTCCAATTTTTGGCGCGTGGCTAGTGTTGCCAATTTAGCTATTTTTTCCACCAAATATCAACTGTTAAAAATGCTAAAAACTCAACAGAGATTAATTTAAAATAGCTAAACAATGTCAAATAATTAGCTAGAATTGCAGGCTTCGCGACAAAACTGAATAGATTCCGGTTTTCGAGCTTACAAAATAGCTATATCTGGTGGGGGAAAAATAGCTAAATTGGCAACGCTGCGTGCTGCACACACTTCTGTTTGTATTCGGCTGACATGTTTCTGCAGTAGCATGCACCGCGTTGGTTAGATTGGCGCATATGTATATGTATAAGATGAAAAATAATACGTTTAATACATTGTGCAGTGTACATAGGTGTTTACATTGAATTTGTAGTATATTACAAATTAATATCTCTGACTGGAAGTATTATGGTTTTGCAGCCCCGATTATTACTTCAGTTGAGTTAAGCAATATAAAACCCACTACACAATTGTGTCTACAGCGCCAAGGACATTCTACAGAAACTGACAGATTTGTTGGCCTAGAATCAAGCAGACTAACTTGAGGTATATGGACATACGAGTTATTCTACACATTTTAAAATTATTTTCAAATTGTATTTTGTATTTACTCACTCCGCAACGTTTATTTATTAACTTTTTTGTTGAATATTTTTAAGGCAGGCAGTTGTAACTTACCTAGAAGAAAGAAAAAGAAAAATATGCTAGAATTTTTAAGATGTAAATAAAATTTAATGTGGCATTATAGTTTAAACTTAGAGAATCGCATTAAAAAGTTTTAAATTTTCAAAATTTGTCGCCCCATTAAAAATCTAAAAATTGTGTGGCCATAAGTTGAAAACAACCTTTGAAATGTGTCGAAATGTGTTATACCCTGGCAAATTTACAATAAGGTTAATAACTTGAGTGAATTTGGTTTGGATTAGAAATGGAATTTCGTAAAAAAAAAAAACACCCATTACAACTGTAGGGTACCGATTCGTATCAGATGACTATTTAAGACGTATTGTAAGATTTTTGAAATAGATTTAGATTTGATGCAAAACGCATATGCCCTTCTTTTGGCAGTTGTTTTTGTTTTGCTTTCGTGTTTAACACGTAGAAAATGGTCATCAATGATTGTGAACAAATGGCAATTTTTACATGTAAATTTTTGCTTTGTTTATGGCTAAGTATATACATATAAATGTACATATGTATGTGCATAAGCCCCGGCGATTACATAAATACGAAATTCAATTGAAAGTCGTTCAAGTGCAAAATGCAAAGAGAACAAAGGCAACAAAAAAACAAAAAAAAGAAAACAATTAAAAACAAAAAATTAGCACCGAGTGAAGGCATTTTGTGACGGGGGTGTGGGGGGGAATAGGGATGAAAAAATTGCGAAAATTGCAAAAATTGCTAAAATTGTCCAACTTGTCTATTATTGGGCAGGTTTGGACCTCTCTCTTTTGGTTTTTGTTGTCTTTTTGGTTGGGTTTGTAATTGCAACCATTCGAAACAATGCAGAGCCAGAGAACTTAAAACCAGTTTCATATATAAGTACTTGTATATATCTACACTATATACATATAGTTTGCACAATTGTCAACCCAAGTTTAGTTATAGATACACACACACACACACACACACACGCACACATAGGCTTTTACACAAGTTGCTCAATGGGTCACAATTCGCTTGATTTTTTTAGTTCAGTTTCTACTCGCATTATAAATTGTATATACATACTGACATACATACAGACATAGGTATGCATATATATATACTACATACATATATGCCTGACCACAATAGACAACTGAAAATATCTCGTTGTGAATCGTGGATTGTGCATTATAAAAATAGAATTTGCTATAATAATAATAATACAAAAAAAAAAGCACAACTGATAAGCCATACAAAATAAATACAAAAAGGGGCGAATAGAGTCGAAGAAACAGAGAGAAGAAGAGAGAGCGAGCCACCCAGCCAGCCACTCAGAGAGTGAGAGAAGAATTTGAATATTTTACTACACTCAGACGTCGGGGTCACCACTTACAAAATGTAATCCAATTAACTGAACCTTCAACACAGATATTCTCAGCATTTATAAATCAAATTAGTTTTGCTGACGTTGGTTCCCAGGTATTTCTTTGATAAATGACGTCAACATTAGACGACAGGCTAGCAGGCAGGTAGGTAGGCAGGTAGATGAGTAGGTTTATGCCTTTCAACTCAATTCGTAGCTCTATATATGTAGTATAAAAATAGCCATCCATAATGGAGGAAATGGCAAAATAAGTAAGCACTAGCGCAATCAACAAATATTTATTTAGAATCAGCTGAAAACAACTTATCGAGTAATCAAGTATGACACAATTTGACCAACATATAAGAGCATCCACTACAATATATAAAATTCCGAAAAGATTTGCTAGCTTAAATGTGTAATAACATTCAGCTAGTAAAAGTGCAAAAGAATTCATTGCAAGTGCGAAATAATATTAAAATTAGTACTTATCTATATGACTATTTCGCAACTTAAGTCAAAACAAACTATTAAAACACAGCTGGCATCGAAAAGCGTTCAAATATGCAACTAACTCAATACTAAATGTAAGCAGATTTTTTGACCAATTTCATAGACATATTATATATATATCAGGTTCTTGACACCCCAGGTCAAGGACCTTAATGATAAAAATGCCCCAGGCGAGAATGGACTTGACAATAGGCTCATCAAAGCCCTCCCAGTAAAAGCGGTGCTCTTCCTGATCTTAGTTTTCGACGCCCCATTGCGACTGGGTCACTTTCCGAAGGCGTGAGCCCGTCTACGGTCGATTTATACCGTCCGATCAGCCTCTTATCCACAGTGGCAAAAATTTTCGAGAGGTATCTACTAGCCCGAATCATGGCATTATCTCCTTTTCAGTTCAGGTTTAGAAAGTCACACGGAACCCCTGAGCAGCTGAATAATGTCACAAATTTCATTCTCGACGGATTTCAGGCTAAGGAGTAAGTGGTTGCGATCTACATTAGGTAGACTTTTGATAGAGTGTGGCACTCTGGACTGCAATGAAAGGTAAAAGACATCTTACCGCGTCAACTATACACCCTTGTGAGAAGCTGTCTCTCTGACAAGACCTTCTCGGAAGAGGCTGTTTACAGCGTGAGGGTAAGTGTCCTTGGACCTTAAGATATGCCTACACAGAGGGAAAAATCCTGTTCAGAAATTAAGTTGCCTTTAACTTAAAATAAGAAAAAGATGTTGTCAAAATTCTTGGCAACAAATGTTCCTGAAATGAGTAAAGTTGTTCTCAATCGGAAATTATTTGCTTTATACAACACCAAAACCGGTTTTCGGCAGAGAGACAGAGCCGAGTTGGGTCTCTTTTTGATCTCTCTTTCTCAACTTCTTGTCAGCTCAAACAAGCATAAGTAGCCCTCTAGTTGTGAGTCTGTAAAAGTGTGCAACGGCTGAATGTGCTGGCGCGTCATTCCATACGTTCAGTGCCGAAGGTACCCGGTAAAGCTGCAAAAACATCAATATCACATCGATAGTATCGAATAATTAGTTGTTTTTCACAATATCGATGTCGCCACTATCGATAGTTTACAGGTCTAGTGCTGTATAATATCAATAGTACTATCGTTAGTATCTAATAATGAGTTGTTTGTCACACTATCGATGGCGTCACTATCGGTTCAATTCCAAGTCAAGCAAGAACAAATTTTTCTGTGTTTTTCTGAAAAACTTAAATGAAACGAGTCGGGTGGAGTATAGTGGGTCGATGAAGTTTTGTTGTACGAATATATGGGTAGAGAAGCAGCATCATACACAGGCGCCTGCTTGCCTGCCTCCCTTAGAATCCAAAGTTATGTCACCGTTCCTCATTCCTCCCAAATGTGATGAATCCGCTCACACCTGATCCTAAATCAATCAATTTTTTTACAGAGTCGAGTATAAATTTTCTTAAAAACGTAACAATATCAACTCGACTTGTGTTTTTGTGATCTCAAAAAATTGTACTTGAAGTGAGAACATTGTACTGCTAATGAGAAAAACCATTCATGCACTGATTTTGGTAACGTTTGTGGGCATTTTGAGTCCAATGTTCTCGGTTGTTTCCCGCTTAATAGTTGATAAATGTTATTAAATATTAGAAATTTCGAAAAATATTATCTATTGTGATCTCTCTGTTTTTGTGACCGATGCAGTAATTTATAGTTCTTATGTACCGTAGCATTGGGATAATACCGAAATAAAAATTAAAATTAAATTAAATATTTTATATATGACACAATCAAAAAGCCTGTGCGCTCTTTGTAATAAAGAATTTGTGTTAAGCATGTAAAAAATGTCTCGCTTTGCTTGTGTAATAAGTATTTATTCATTTTATCCATGCATAAACACATACAAACATACATAGATGTTGTAAAATCCACGGTTCAAAATTGTCAGACATGTTTTCGTTTCCGAGTTCGATCATTGGGCATTGGTAAAAGTTTTGAATTCTAAGAAGTAATTCCGAAATAAAAACAGAAAGAAACCAAAACCGATAACGTAACTGAAACAATTTGCTTTTTAATGACCGTAACCGTAACCGAAACCGACATTTCTTTCGTATTTAATTCCTGGAATGAAGTTGGGTTGTTAAAACCGTTTGATTATTTAAGTATATGCTACTTAAATCTCATAATAAATCTCTAAATAGACTCTCTGACGAGTCAAATATTTCTAAATATTTAACAACTTAAGGTTATATTTGATAAGTCTGGGATGACACATTCTATTTCTAGACACAACTTATTGTGGCTGCAGGAAATAAGTTCCCAATGAAATAAGGCCCCAAAAGACAAAATGAAATAAGGCCCCAAATTTGGGGTGTTATTTCATAATGAAATAATACCCCAATTTAAAATATGAAATAAGGCACCAAAAAAAAAAAATGAATTAAGGCCCCAAATTCGGGGTGTTATTTCATAATGAAATAATACCCCAATTTCTAAAATGAAATAGCACCCTAAATTTTTTGGACATTTTATTGCTTTCTTTCAATATATTGTCTTAGAACATTTTCTCATTTTTTATTCATTAAAATAAAAAATATCGGAAATACCTCATAACAAAATTGTAAATATTTTTAAATTTGGATTTTTGGTAAAATAAACTATCTATAACAATAAGAAATATCGCGCGTTTTTTTTGTATCAAAATTTTTGCCTGCGGCGCTTACATTGATACAATTTTTTAAATTAAAACAATGTAATTACCTAATATTAATTCATATTAAAAATTTGTGTCTCATTTCCTAATAAAAATGAAATAAGGCCCCAAAAAAGGAAATAACACCCCAAAATTTTATTTAAGATTGTTGCTGTTGATTTCTGTATAAATTTTTTGGGGCCATATTTAATTTTTATTTTTTTTTTTGGCCTTATTTCGCAGAGCCCTTATTGTTGAGCGAAACCGAAGAATTCGCCGCATACTTTAAAAAGTTATCAACAAAAAATCCCCAAAACGAGAAGAAATGTTAAAAATCTAGTATTTAGGGTAATTATACTCTGTACCGAAGGTACATAGAGTATATTAAGTTTGTGCAAAAGTATGTAACAGGGAAAAGGAATCGTTTCCGACCCTATAAAGTATATATATTCTTGATCAGCATCAACAGCCGAGTCGATATAGCCATGTCCGTCTGTCCGTCTGTCTGTCTGTCCGTCTGTCCGTCTGTCTGTCCGTATGAACGAAGAGATCTCAGAGATGGTAAGAGATAGAGGTTTGACATGTATGGGACATATATTTCTTATACTTGCAGGCAGGTCAAGTTTATTTTCAATTTTTGCCACGCCCCCTCCCGCCCCAGCAATTTGGAAAAAACTTCATATCTCCTACAGTTTGGGAGATAGATCGTTTGTTCCTTCTAGAGATACCTTGTAAACAAAATTAAAAATCGATTTGCTGAAGGAATGATAAAGATAGGATGAACGATACTCAAGTTATGGGCAAAAAACGACCAGTTAACACCACCCACCCCCCCACCAACAACCACAACAACATACCCTAACCGTTCAACACAGGCAATCTTAGTGCGAGAGAGAGAGAGAAACTTAGAGAGCGCACCGCGTTGTGCGCGGGGTGTTAACTGGCCGTTTGACTCCTGAGCAAATGCGAGTGTAAGGGTACAGAGTATGTTATAGTCGGGCCTGACCGACTTTCTTTCTTGTTTTTTTTGGTATTTTGAAATGACGTGAATGGGGTCACGCTCAATGAACTTCAACAAATCCTTTCTGTTCAAAAGTGGAAATTATGGTTTTTAGGAGAGAAGATGGCCTTATTGACACCGTCAGAAACGGTCGCTTTGTCTGGGACTCATCGTCAGTTGATTATAGGAATAATCAACAAATATATCTTTTCTGGGCATCCACTGCAGACAAAATCAATTCTGAAAATGTGGATTCTGCCTTCTTTATTGGTCGAATTTTTAAATGTTTGCCTAAAAATATTTGTGAACATAATATTTATTTTTTCAAACAACTTTTTTTTGTTGTACCATCAATTTTGCCAATACAATTTGCGAGTCCCCACATACTGAAAAGATCGCCTACAATGCTCTACCAGTCTTGGGCGCTGGCTGGCCTAATATGAGTGAAACAGACATCCATACCTGTGGATAGGTGGTAGCGTAGGCGTGTTTCGGACTCATTCTTTAAGATGTTTGTGGCGGAAACCCTCCGGAGAATTTTTCTATCACCAAAATGCAATTTGCTTTGGATATTTCATTTAAATATACCGCCTGCTTCTCTTTGAAGAAAACTTGTTTTCTACTACATTCGCGATTATATTTTGAACAATGAAATAATTATAATATTTAATAACAATATAGAAATCTCCTAAATTTACCAAATACGTTAAATGTCAACCGAGTTGTAACAAATATTGAATCTAGTACAATCAATTCAGCCTACTGCGCTGCCGGCAGCAACAATGCCTCGGTCACTCATCAACAATATTGTGAGGCGAATTCAATTCGACGTCGTTTCCCCATTAACAAAAAATTCTGACAATAATTGTTCGTAAAAATTGAAGATGTCATTCCAGCCTTACAGTCAATTCACACTGGCCGTAGCTTCGAAAAAACTGTCAAAGTCGAAGCTGCGAAATTTGTTTTTTATAGGAAATACGTAGGCTGGCTGGGTGTTCACTCAAAAGTCGCAACATTCAAGCTCCAGCGCAGCTTTCATTGAAGTAATTATATAACTAGTAGATGGTTATCGTTTCCAAGTACTGTTGGCAATACTTTGCAACCGTACTAAGTGGTAGTAGCTGACATCTGTTTTTGATCGTCATCCGATTTCGAACAAATTTGGCAAATCTGTTTGAAAGCATATAATACGAGGTCATAAGTTAAAGTCAGCCCTGCTTGACTTCGATATACTCGTTACTCAGGGGAAGAAATGTTTCATAGCCTTCCTATGTTACTGAGGGGGGAAAGCCAAAAAGTATGCAAAATTGTGTAACTCGGCTATTTATTATAGATATTGATATCTATAGTTTATGGGGTCGGAAATGAATATTTCTATGCGTTGCAAACTTCTGGTCAAAATTATAATACCCTTTGCAAGGATATAATGTAACCCATCCACGTGTTTTATACTACAATTATAGTAAAGTAAAATTGGCTCAAACAGCACCTCCAGGAGGGCCAGGGCCAAGCTTCTCTCAAACAATTATACTCTTTCCAAATATTTTGGTTTATATTTTGCTTTGGTCAAAGTTTTTGCTTTAGTTTGGTTAAAGATTTTGCTTTAAGCTGGCTCAAGGTCAATGGTTAATTATGACACTAGGCAACAAGGTCCAGTATATTGAAGGGTTGGTGGTGATTCTAGATGATTTTCGTGTGCTGAACACGAATTTGATTTCAGAAATGGTCCATCACGTCGAGATTTGTAGTAATTTGAGCTTAAAGTTGCAATTTTGTAACCTATTTTGACCCTTTCAGACGCGTATTGTTGGGACATTTGACTTTTTTTGTAATTATCGTAAAGTACTATTTCTTAACTTTAAAATAAACTATCCCAAAGAACTGTACGATTTTTTTAAGCGAAGATATACTATTTTGAATACATAGAGTCGATAATTATAAAATAACAAAACTGTCTACTGCACAAAAGTATGCCTTGCAGAAACAGTACCACCGGCTAGTAATTTGTATAGAATTTCAATGAAAATTTTCAACAAAACCCATTGTATACTTTGGGGCAGCAACAATATATTGGGTTTTTGTAAACTCGGATACAATTATTAAAAATGGTATATCTTCATTGGAAAAAATCGTAGAATTGTTCGGGATAGTTTATTTCAAAGTTAAGGAGTAGTTTTTTCCGATAATCAAAACGAAAGTGTAGGTGCTCCACAAAGCGCGTCTAAAAAGAGTCATATAAGGCATTTTTTGTATCTTTAAGCTGAAATTACGTAAAATCTCAACGTGATGGACCATTTCTGGAAAACAGATTCGTGTTCAGCACACGAAAATCATCAAGAATCACCATCAACCCTTCAATATACTGGAAAAAGTCTAATTTTGTTGCCTTGTGTAGTTCAATACAAGCAACACAATACAATAGAGATAATTCACAACATTTTTGGAATAGCAATGGTATGTCTGGACAGCTGTTACGGAATTGACCTCAATTCACTCATCACTCACCACTTGCAAATTTCGCTATTTATTTGCCAAATTTTTGGCATATAAAAGCTTGAGAATTTCAATTTTGTGAAATCCCAGCCTAAAATTCTGTTATGAAATTTCAGTCTGAAATTGTGCTATGTGTTGTTTGAAGGTGTTACCAACGTGTTGTGAATTAAAAGTGCTTTTAACTTTGGCTGTTGCATTCGTTCAGTGATATTAATTTGTTAAAAGTGAAATCGTCCCTAATCGATTTCAATAAACTTTTAAAGTATTTCTAACAACTTGAAACACTTTCAATGCTTTATCAAGTTCAGAATTGCAGTAAAGAATCCTAAATATTTTCTCTCTCTGTAGGGTTTATACCCCCATCGTCTTTGAGTTGAGTTAAATAAAAACCCACGCATTATGTTCTGCTCTTCTTCTGCTTCTGCTTTATGAAATATTTATTTTACATATTTATTTCCTCGTGCACATTACGAAATTGTATGCAACCTACTCCAACTCATGAGACGACTTCGACTACGACTCAGTTGTTGTTGGCCTCCGTTTCGTTTTAGCGAGAGTTCGAGAGTCACTTCTCGGGCAGGCAAGAAAGGAAAGGAGATGTGATGACGATGATGATGATGATGTTGTCGAGGAGATGGAGGAGCAGGAGGAGTAGTAGGAGCTGACGCACATGCGTGCGCTGTGTCGCAGCTGCAGTTTTTGGTGGCTGTGGGCACTCGGCACCTTTCACGGCTGCAGCAGCAATACCAAAACGAGAGCTCAGGCAATTCACTCACACACAACAGACGTACGGACGGACAGACAGGCGCACGAGAATGAGCAGCAGCTGCTGCTGCTGCTGCTGCTGCTGCCGGTCGGTCGTCAACAGCATTAAACAAAAAAAAAAAAAAGCTTCCAATATACTCGGTGTGATAGGCCAACAGAGCCACCCGACAAGTTCGTCAAGTATGATATGGCAACTTTGATATGCAAAAGTTTTTTAAAAGTTTTATGCGTTTTAATTAACAATATTTTCCGAAGGGCAATAAATACACAGAGAAAAACAATCATATATTTTACTCCGATCTGAAAGTATGTGAAATTGATATTTGAAAAATTTCAAATCGATATTTTTAACATATCATTCTTACATTTTCAGTATCATTCTAAAACTATTTAATATCAATTTAAGTAAATGATATTATTTTGGATCAAATAGATATTCTTCAAAATTGATATTTTTGATAGTTTGTTTTAATCAGGTGAATATCAAAATGAATTTGATATTTTTATACCCCGTTACTCGTAGAGTAAAAGGGTATACTAAAGTCGTGCAAATGTATGTAACAGGCAGAAGGAATCATTTCCGACCATATAAAGTATATATATTCTTGATCAGTATCAACAGCCGAGTCGATATAGCCATGTCCGTCTGTCCGTCCGTCCGTCCGTCTGTATGAACACCTAGATCTCAGAGACTAGAAGAGCTAGAGCAACCAAATTTGAAATGTAGACTCCTATTGTCTGCACGCAGATCAAGTTTATTTTCAATTTTTGCCACGCCCCCTCACGCCCCCGCAATTTGGAAAAAACGTCATATCTCCTACAGTTTTGATGATAGATGGTTCGTACTTTCTAGAGATATCTAGTACTCAAAATTATTTATCGATTTGCTGAAGGAATGATAAAGATCGGATGAACGATACTCAAGTTGTGACCAAAAAACGGTCAGTTAACTCCCACCACCCACCCCACCCATAACCTAAGCATTGCGTTCAGCAGCAATCTTAGTGAGAGAGAGAGAGAGAGAGAGAGAGAGAGAGAGAGAGAGAGAGAGAGAGAGACACCTCAGGCACACAGGAAGGCTATTAAACATTTGTTTCCATGAGTAACGGGTATATCGAAGTCGGTTAGAGCCGACTTTAACTTACGCTCTCGTTTGTTTTTGGGAATGGTTTGGCTGAAGGCTTCACATCTTATTTAAACCAACGGTTCGGTTCATTCAATTAGTTTGTTTCACATAAATTAATTAAAGATTAACTTCTTCTGGGGCATGGTTCACGAAAAACCGTCAGCCCACCTCGTATGCTGCAGTACTTCACTGCGTTCCCAGGTACTACACCGGCTTTCCGAAATATCCGATCGTCCCCCTTGAACCGTAAAAAGAGTACAGACATTTACAAATAAAACACAAAATTATACATATTTTTACGAGTATTATAAATAATTTTAATTACAAAGTAGATTACAAATATCAAATTACCTTAATGAAGTAATTACAAGTTTCCTAAAGCTAACTGCAGTCTCCAAGTAGTTCTTAAATATTACCCAATTTAGGTCACCCTGACTGATTAGTGTTTTTATTATTTCCTCCCCGGTAAGTTTTTTTAATATATATAAATCGAAATTCTTTGACCGACCTACAAAATGCATCATGCCTTTCACCTCGTTCATATTGCAAAGCGTGCACGTACTTGTAGCATCTCGTTGATGTGTGTTACCTTGCCTCAGGCTTTCATTAACCACATTATCTTACTTCTTGAAGATGATTAATGGCATTATGTAAGTTCTTTTGCTCGCTACTTCTTGCCTTAGTCACATAGTACTGAAGTGCTCTTTGTTTAAGTTTAGTCAGCAAATTTCCACATTGCCTGTTTTATGTGACTTTCTTCTAAATCTATTCCGCAATCGTTCATTTTGTGTAAAAGATTTTTGTACCACAAATTTTTCGAAAAAAAATAAGGCGCGGTTTTAGGATTCGATTTATTTACACACGGTTACTATTTACATTGTCAATACGGGATTTTTCTGTCCTCGTTCGTCTCGATCTCTCGTCTGTTACTGTCTGCTATTCTTATTTACAGTGTGACCATCGTCTTTGTCTCAAAATACCTTAACGCTAGAATACTTATCGATATATATTAGAGTCCTGCATGAATTGAATAAAAGTTCCCCCTGACTGTATTTCGGATTTGAACTATCTATGAACTTCTACTCATAGCTTATAAAATTATTGATTCATTGAATTATGGCTTATGACATGAGCCATGATCTATATGAACTGTTTCAAATGATTCAGCTCAGATCAGCTCAACAAAGCAATTAGATCAATCATGCTCAACTCAAATAGCTCATGGGGTTCGTAGCACAGACGAAGTTAGCTTAGCTTAACTTCAGCACGTTGAGTGGCAACAATGTGGCGTCAGCTGCTCAAAGCAAAATTAGGTCCAGAGCCTATTTACATAGATTCAACAAATGTGCAGTTAAGCGTAACATTAAAAAATACTGATTTCAATAATCACTGATTTGATGCATCTTCGTCGCCCCAAATAGCAGAATAACTATTAATAACTTTTGTTTAAATGATCCAAAGACCGCGAAATTTTGAGATTTTTCATATAAGTTTACAATATTAAAAGGATTGGATAAATATCAATTGTAGAAGGGTAAATGAGAAATGAAAATCCATCGGTCCAAAGAAAATGGCGAAAATTTGCAAAATTTCATAATGAGTTTAGATTGTCGTAAAGATTTAATAGTTAGCAGTTGTCGGTGGGTAAATATGTTGGCCAATGGCTCCCAAAAATTTTATATGATGATTTTGGCTTGACATAGACAGTGAAGTTCGAAAGGTTGAAAAAAACGCAAAATTTGTTAAATTTTATGAGTTTAGATTATCATGCAGATTTGATAGATGTCAATTTTAAAGTAAGCTGCATTTCTTAGTTTTGTGTTTAAAACACTGATGGGGGCGTAGCAACGAACGACGGGTACCTTTTGTTATAAAATAGTCCGAAAACTGATTAATTATAGTTAAATGGTGGCATATACGATTTGTTAGAGCGTATTCAGTGAAGATGTGCCAAAATGGTGGGGAACCAATAAAGACCCATTTGTTCTTCTATATGAAGCATTCTTTTCTTTGGCCCGATATTAATATCTGAACCGAAATATTGAAACCGAAAACCGAAATTAATTGAAAACCGAAATAGAACCTTTAAACGAAACATTCATTTCGGGACGTACCGGAACCGAAATTCGTTTGGGGATTAAGCCCTGGATAAAACGTAATTTTTTGAACCGAGTCTTTTTAAAGAACTGCAAAAATTGCTCGCCAATCGTTTCTGTTTTGCTCGAGGAGGCTTCCGTTATTCACAATATGCTTGGCAATGTCTTGCCATACCGTCTTTCTTAAAGTGGTTCGGTTCCTATATTAATTTGAAGATTTCGACTCATTCTCTGACTTGATTTGATCTTATGAACCACATAAGCTTGATTTGTTTGAAGCTTGATCTATTTGAGCTTAATCTGTTTGGAGTCACTGGGAATGTGAACTGACTAACTAGAACCAAACCAATTTCTGACTTGTTTTACTTGAACCTTTGACTCCACTTTAACTCCATTCATGCTTGGCTCTAATATATATGTACATTTGGCGGCTAGTTTCAAATAATTCTAAAGTCTACAGTAGAAAGTTTGATTTCATTGTGAAACTTTCCCAAAGTTGAGTCTGTGCTCAGACATATTAACATGCAGGAAGGTTTTCAATCTTTTCAGCGTGATGCGAAGTAATACAGATCGTCAAGAACAGTTGCAACAATATTGCAACGTTCGGGAGGAAGTTATTGAATTTCTTTGATTTCTTCTTCGATGACCGAACGTATGTCAAAAGAGTGGAAACCTCGGTGCGTATACTGTTTTTTTTTCTGAGCGGTTTACTACGAATGGCGCGCAGGGGCCGAACACATTTTCGCTTTTCAGTCGTTGACCCAGCGGTCAATGAAGCAGGTAAGAGCTGGTTTGGATCGTTTTATTTTCACACACCAATACACTGTCACTTTTTGACTTCGCTCTGTTAGACAAACCCTTCCATAGTGTAAAGAATTTATGAAGGCTGCAAATCTCGACCATTTACGATGATTGCATCCCTTAATCTAAACATGTTGAACTATTTTCTCTATCAGTCAAACCGATACAAGAGTTTATATTGAAAATATGCAAATAATTGTCTAGGTTCAAGATTCGGTCCAGAGGTTCGAAGCCGTCATAAAACTTAAGGTTAGGTTAGGTTTGGAAAAGATTCGGGTTCTAACATTTGATTCTTAATTTTAATGGATTGCTAAATAATTTTTGACAGCTTTTTCCACTTAAAGTGGAAGATAAATTTATTTTAACATATTTCAATTTCATTTGTGAAACTTTACTAAATTGAATTGTTGTTAAGATGATAAAACGTAATTTTTTGAACCGAATATTTTTAGAGAACTAAGAGTTCTGGTCTGAGTTTAGATTTGGGAGCTTGAATTTGTTCCATTCTTTGACTTAACCCTTTACCGAACCGGTTTGCAGTCAATTAATTTCTACAACTTAATATTTATTTATTTATTATATTAAAAAATCAAATTTGTTCAATTTATAATTAATTTTGAATTTATCGGGTGTGTTTCCAGCCCTTTCTCTCTCCCTCTTGCCTTTCCTCTCTATGTCTATCTTTGTATTTGTTTGTCGGTTGTGTTGTCTTTTGAGATTTAACTGCTTACGCCTGGTGCTTGCCCTGTGTTCTTGTTGTTGCTGGGTCGCGCTTTCCTTAAAAAAAAAACCAACAAACTTTGTTGTTGTTGTTGTTGTTATTGCCACTGAGCCCTGTACAGTTGAGTTGAGTACGAGTATATTATGTAAATAAGCATATGTATCTTGTAGATACGATACAAATGAACGGCCAGCCCCAAGGCCCAGCGACAAACTGCGACAAAGAACGGCGACAGCGATGTCGACGACAACATCGACGATTCCTGTCTTGATTATTACTTTTCTTCGGCAGCTTCTTGTTCTGCCAATGGCTTTACCTCACCCCTCCTCGCCCACCAACAAGAAATATGAAAATTTTGTAAGCCGCAAAAAAAAAAAAAAAAAAGGAAAGAAACTTGTCGTTGTGGCTTTTGCAAGCTTTTAGATACAAGATACATTGTCATTTTATCATTTTTCAAAATAAATAGGAATAATTCTGATGGTTATTGTTTGTCTTCTTCCTCTATTCTTAGACTTTAGCTGAATTGACAGCCCTTTATACCTCTTAAAACGTAATTAAATGCAAACACAACCACAAAATAAAGGCACCGAGTCTCTGCTACGCAACTGATGGCGTGTGTTGACAAATGAAGGCAAAATACTGATTATTGTTTCCTTTAGATTTTGTTGTCATATTTATTGTTTTGTCATATATTTTGTTTGGAGACAATTTAGATCCAAGTGCACAAAAAACTTAGTTTTTTTTAAGCTGTGTACTGAATTAATTGCGAACAATTTTGTGGCTGTTGCTGCGCCCTTGCCTTAGATTTTGGGGCCTACTACTTTGAAATACTTCGCTTAAAACTCTCAGTTTCACCACAGTTAAGCTGCCCTTTTATGATCCATATTGTTTTTAGAATTATTTCCACACCTGCATAAGCAAATTACACATTACCTGAGAGCGAAACATAAGGACACAAAGAGAGCAACAAAACTAAACAAGTAAAAAAGTCGGTCAAGCCCGACTGTAATATACACTGTAACTGGAGAAGAGTATGCTCAGCAGGGCTGTAAAACGAAATGAACATTACAATTTTTGCGAAATTAAAAATTGAATTGCCATTACAATTATTTCAATAATTTTACCAAACAATTTAATTATTATTTATAAGTAATTGAAGTATTTATTTATTTAGTTTATAGTTTAACAATGTTCTGTCTAAATTTAAGAAGGCCTACTTAGGAACGACATCAAACTCATATAGTTGATTACGACTAAAGTTCATACATTTAAACTTGCTGAGATTAAGAGGAAGCCTATTAACCGAGCACCAGGTGTGAAGATTGGAGGAGGAGAGGAGACGCCGGGTCATTTATACGACAAACAAACTTTAAGGTCATCGGCATACATCAATGAATGCGAATGGAATAAAACCTGTGGGATATCATTTATGAAAAGGCTAAACAGTACCTTGGGGAACCCCAGTATAAACTACATCAGTCTGCCGCTTATTGACAAATGCATTGTTTAACAGAGTAATAGGAATAATATAGGATTCCTTCCAAAGACTAGGGAAATTCTCCCAGTTAAGGAGATAAGTTGAATAGTTTTGCAAGCTGCATACATAAAGAGTCTGCACAAAATTAAAACACATAGCTGGTCACATTGTCAAACCCGGGAATGAAATAAGCAAAAGGATGCAAAATACTGGAAAGAGGGTGAAGTGGTGCTCGGTATATCTAGCACGCAATCAATTTGTAGTCTAGGGTGATGAATGTCCTCCGGAATATGAAGGTAGTTGTTATTGTAATTATATTTTTTAATTACGAAATAATTGTAATTGTAATTGTAATGGTAATTTCCATTTACAGCCCCTGGTACTCAGTATGTATTTTCTATGGAAGACATGAAGTTTTTTCCAAAAATTATACAAACTTAAACTGCCTGGAAGTAAAGGGTGATTTTTATGGAATTTGGTTTTTCAGTATACATTTTTTTGACACCTCACGCGTGATGCGTAAGATGTGGCAATGCCAAAAATGTTCAGTAAGGTTTGCCATTTCACCATGAATAGACTAACAAACGAACAGCGCTTGCAAATCATTGAATTTTATTATCAAAATTCGTGTTTTGTGACAAATCGAAAATTTCGAAAAATTGTCTTTAGCGGACTAAGCTCGTTTTTTGGCCGGTTCGGTGGCTTAACAAACCGCGGTTTTGGTTCGGTTCAGTGGTTCACTCTAAATTTTAGAGCATTATATTTCGCCATTCTTAAACCGAGAAGACACGTATCAATATCTTTACAACTGCTAATATTGTTAGTATAAAATACATTCGATGCTTAAGTTAAATTTTTGAGATTATTCAGAAAACTCACACAATTCGATATGCAACCTCCATTGAAAGAATGCAGAATGATGACAGACATATTTATTAAAAGGGACAAAATGGACAAAAGTAGATGTAGTGGAAACACAGAAACCAGACTGCAACCCTACAGCAGACAGTTCTTTAAGATGTAGTTCAAAACACTTTACAACGCTAGAACAATTTAAGGATTTTCGTGTCGTAAATTTTCATAATTGTAGTCTTTGGAGTTTTTTGAAAAAATCCATTAGTTGTAAATATATCGATTTATTATAGCGTCAAGGTATTTTAAGACAGAGACGATGGTCACACTGGATGGATGACGCGAGCAGAGGAGAACGCAGTAAAAGAGATAGTGACAGAAAAACGAACGAAGACAAGACGTAGTAAATATAAAAGATAGAAACAACCCGTCTTGACAATGTAAATAGTAACCCGTATGTGTTTATAGAAACACGTGCAAACAGTGTGTGAATAAAAGCTCAAAATCTACATATTATGGCTTTCTAAATCTAACTCTTCGATAAATAAACCGAACCGAACCATTGTCTTCTACGGTTTTCGGTTCGATTTAGCGTTTTCCAAAAGACGCTGGTTCGGTTCGCGGAACGGTTTAAGTGCACGGAATAGCGGTTCGGTTCGGTTTAAAACCGGTTTGCATCCCTGGTATATATCTCAGTCGCGCCTAAGGTCTTTTACACGAAAAATTGATAAAGGAAAGAATGTACGGCCTCACTAACTTATGCCTGGCTCTACCCTGTCAGCTTCGATCCTCGTCTCCGTCTAGTTAACTACGGGCTAAAGAGCAGGAAGAAATCCACGTATTCTTTTAATGAACTATAAGTAATGGAGCGGGAAGGAATCCACGTCTCTGTTGTGCTTACGACGGGTTAATGGAGCAAAAAGGAATCCACGTCTCTGTTGTGCTTACGACGGGTTAATGGAGCAAAAAGGAATCCACGTCTTCGTTTAGTTGACTACGGGTTAATAGAGTGGGATGGAATCCACGTCTCCGTTTAGTTAACTACGGATTAATGGAGCGGGAAAGAATCCACGTCTCCGTTCAGTAAACTACGAGTTAATGGAGCGGGAAGTAATCCACGTCTTCGTTGAATTAACTACTAGCAATGGATCGGAACTACTAGTAATATTTGGTGTGGTTTGTGGGCCGGCAGCATCATTGGACCCTAGTTTTTCAAAAATAATGAAAATCACAAAGTTACCAGTCAATGGAGCAAAGTACCGTGCGATAATTTCCGACATTTTTTTTTGCACATAATGAAAGAATTGGACTTGGTTGACATGTGGTTTCAACAAGACGGTGCCACATGGCACACGGCACGCTAAAGCATGGAGCAATTGAGAGGCGAGTTTGGTAAGCAATTTATCTCATGTTTTGGGCCAGTCCATTGACCGCCCAGATCATGTGATTTGATCCCACTAGATTATAATTTGTGGGGCAACGTAAATTCTCTCGTGTACAAGACAACATTACATGAAAGATCCCGTGCGAAATGCTTGAAAAAGTATGCCGAAATTGCAGCTTATGGATGGATCACCTCAGGCGTAGCCGTGGGCAACATTTTCATGAAAAATTCCTTAATAAAAGCGTAAGTTAAATTCGACTCTGCCCAACTTCCATACTGATCAGGGGAAGAAATGTTTAATATTCTTCCCTAATGTTAATTAACAGAGCATCAACATTAATGTTAACTTATTAACCTAATGTTAACTTTAATGTGACAAAAGTTGTTGCATTTAAGAAAAAGGACAAAAAGTAGGCTACATATTTTTGTCAAAGAAACATCGATCGATGATCCCAGACATATGACAAAAGGTGATATTCTTACAACTCCGCTATTTATTAACCGATATTTATGAAAATTTGAGAGATCATAGATGTTGGGTATGTGGGTTTTAAAGTAGTTATCGATATCTCTTAAAAATTGGGGGAGTTGTTTAACATGTTTTATTTTGGACCGGGAAAGGGCGTGGAAAAAATTTTAAACAAACTTGATGTGCGTGCAGACAATAGAAGTCTCTACCGCTATATCGACTCGGCTGTTGATGCTGATCAAGATTATATATACTTTATCGAGTCGGAAATCCTTCCTTCTGACTGTTACATACATTTGCACAAACTCTTTATACTTTTTCATTTTACTTCTTTTTGCAAATCGACAACGTCATGTGGAACCTATGGAAATTAACAAGAGCCAAAACGGAAATGTGTGTAGTATCTAGATACATGCCCAAGTATTCTAAATGTGCGTGTGTTTGTGTGTGTGTGTATCTATGTCTATTACCTTAGGTAGGCTGGCTGATTCTTTTGTATAATTTGTATAAGCGTGCATTGAAGATAATTGAATGAACAACAAATATTTGAGGCAAAAAAAAAAAAAAAATTGTGCTCTCGTTGCTCTCTTTCTCTCTCTTCTGAGGGAGGGGTAGGGGTTGCTTGACGGGGCATATATAAAAACAACCCTCAACTAAAAACCAAAAAAAAAAGGGCAAAATAAATGGACTCCGACCTTTGTCTCTTGCCCGAACATGTTAATTACGCATTAAGTAAAATATCTGAACAAACCGTTCCGGAAGGGGGTTAGTTTTGTGCGATAAATCGCACATGAATTTGCGGCCAGTGGAAATTTTATGACGCCAAATCGAAATTGTTACGTGGCCCAATGTCGTAGTCGTATTTGTCAACGTCGTCATCAACAGACAGAGATACTTTTGTCATCCCCCCCGAACACCCGGTAACCATGGTGAGGGGTTTTGACATTTCGCCAGACTTTTGTGGTCATACGCTACCCACCGACCCCCACACAACATACCCCCACATTTATTTTTTCATTGATTGAAATGACATTGAGCTAATCAAGTAAGAGAGAGAGCGTTGTTGCTTCTGTTTTCTATTGTTTTTTTTTTTGGGTACTATACTTAATTTGTTTATATGGGTTACGGATAATTACCAAATGTTCAGTTTACATTTTTAAAGTATTTGGAAAAGTAATTTGTTTTTTTTTTTCCGAGCTCTTACTTTAAAAGGAGTTAGTCTCAAATTTAGGAACCCATTTTAATGTCCCGCGATTCAAAAGTTGCCTAGTGGGTTTTAAATTTTTGAATGGATCCAGTACAAACGGAATTGTATGGGTCTAGATAAAGGATGCTCAAAACTAATTTAGAGAATTGCACCAAATTTGCACAGTATATTCCAGTCGAACAGGAATGAGTCATAGGCCCAGGTCGGTGAACCGGTTCGAAAGTGGTTCAAAGCCATATGTTAGAAATTATTTGATCTAAGAAGTGGAAATTTGGTTCGGTTGCGAACCGGTTGAAAAGTGATTCAGAGTCATATCACAAAAATTACTTAAGCTATACCCTGAAAATTTGGTTTGTAGATTTTGGTAGCATGAAGTTACATATTTTCCCGGTTCCTAAGAGCCAGCGAAACTAGTTCAGAAGTGTAGTACGCAATAATTTATTAGATACACACGTCTGCTTCGGTTAACTTTAGTTGGCCCACCTGTTCACTGACGCCAACTGTTGTACAGTGTTTAGTGTTATAAAGTATGTAGATTCTAGTGATTGTCACTGCGCACTTGCCGCTAGTGGTCTTTAACCAAAACTTACTACTACTATTCGGCCATCCTGACCGGTGTGCATCCTGCACTCCTTAGATATATACATATATAGAATAAATGATTTAATCTTAATCAAATTATTTACATGTTCTTAAAAAAGTATTTTAAAATATTATTATTAAAATATTATTTAAAAATTACATTTTTTCATCTTTATTATTTGATATTATTTCCTTCCTACCCATAGTTTCATATTCGCCACTGCCTTTTACACCTTTGTAATGGATTCTTGATTGCTGAAATCCGTCCACATCTTCTAGTATGTACCTGTCATTTCGCAATACCTTAGTAACTTTATAAGGTCTCTTAAACTTAGGTATTAGTTTTTTAAATATTCATAATATTCATAATAATCATGATAATCATGACTAAATCTTCTTCTCTGTACTTATTTGGTTCCTGTCTTTTCATATATAAAACTTCTTTATTGTACGGTTGCACTTTTAACTGATGGGTATTTGCTTTTTCACAAACTTCTGGTAAATTTATTATGTATTCTTGATTATTTATTTCTTTTAGCTTTTCTTTAAATATATCTGCCACTTTACCTTTCTGCGAAAACCCCAAATAACATTTTACTTGGATATTCCCTGATTGTCCTTTGAATAGTGTTGTTTAGCGCTTACTCAGCCATGCTCTAACGTCAAGTCCCAGTGTAATCCTTTTTCAAAATCTACTAGTTTGGCTATCATAGGCCCAATGCTTTTATTGACCCTTTCCACTTGTCCATTTTAATATGTTGAATTTCATTTGGTTCCAAAAAGGTTTCAAAGTCATTTGAAGTGAAACTACTTTCTCTATCTATATAGGCTCTAAAATAGTCCTGAATTGCACTGATAACTTCTATTGTGTTTGTGGTTTTTGTAGCGTAAGGCCTTACAAATTTTGTAAAAGCATCAATGACAACAAGAATGTGTTTGTTTGCTCTTCCTTTATCAACTGGACCAAAGTGATCTATATGCAAAACGTCAAAGGGTAATGTGTTCTTTGAAATATGATGCAAAAATCTGTTGCAGAATAAGCAATACATTTTAAACAATTATCTATATGTTGCTTAGCTTTTGCTCTGATAATAGGGAACCAGTAACTTTTCGCAATTGTATCAGTCATTTTATCTATCCCTACGTGTCCCATTTCGTCATGATACTTGTAAAGTACATGGCTTTCCATTTCCTTAGGTACACAAAACAACAGCAAATTACGGTTTTTCTTCTTATAAATCACTCCATTTCTCATTTCATAATGATTATGTTCGGTTTCTTGCAAAATTTCCCTCAGTTTCTTTAGTTTATCATCATGACTCTGACAAATGATCAAGTTTTCCCTCAAAAGTGTTTGAACTCATCGTAAGTATTTCTGCTAAGCGCACGGTGTTCAAGTGTACACTCGTACCTTTGAGGGTCCAATGCCCACCTTGCAATTCTTGGATTAAATTCCTTTTTTTATTTAAAGTTAGGGTTAAAGCGCTACAATCTGTAACTATCTTAAACTTTTTTCCTTGCACGTATATCCTGAATTTTTGTAGCGCATATATTATTTGTGGTATTTTGACTCCGATTCAGTAGTTCGTTTTGAAAAATAGAATACTGGGTGTAGTTTACCATCCCCTTTCTTTTGCAAAAAAATCAGCAGGACTGTATGTCGAAATTACCGTTACAATTTTTTGGCTAAATGAAAATTTAATTACCATAACAACTACTTTCATGTAATGAAAAATTGCATCGGAAATTACTTCAATTACTTTTAATTACTAATAATTCAATTTTTTGGTACAATTATTGAATTAAATGTAAAGGTAATTGTAATTAATTGTATAATAATTGTATTTGTAATGGTAATTACATTTTTAATTACTCAAAAAATTATAATGGTTTAATGTAATATCCCAGAACCACATATATTATATGCATTATATGCAACCACACACAATTCTTACTTTGTCACATCTTTTTAAATCAAAAGCAGACTATTGAGGTGAAGACTTCGATTTCCGTATGAACATAAGCATTTCGAATGAGAATTGTTTAAATTTATAAGCGAAGAGCCAAATATGTCAGAGATAAAATTGTAATTATTTGAAGATTTTAATACGATTGGCTTTCAGCAGTCGATTTCAAACAGTCAAAGTTTCTAAACAATTTCAAGTGAACGAAGATGTTTTCGGCACTTCATAGGCCGAGTTGTAGGATTCAAAGCGATATGAGAACATTTATACTTCGACCAATCACTTTGGCAAATAACATTTTTTGTTGTATTGTTGCTATTTTGTAGTTAATCTTCCTCCTCAAAGAAGTTAGTTTTACCTTCTCGTTTTTTTTTTAAATTTAACTTCAGTTGACCGATGATGGCTTGAAAGTACAAGAAGGGCGACATAACATTGAGTGGAGTCAATGTTAGTTCAAGTGTTAAAAGTATACCGAGGCTCACTGCCTATTTACATAGACTCCACAAAGGTGCTGCAAATCTTAAATGTGACAAAATCGTTACTACTGCTACTTCGTCCGTAAATTTTTGTATGAAACTTATCGTTACTTCGCATGTGCGTAAAGGACCTTAAACCCTGGAGAGCGAATAGTAGCTTGAATTTTGCAAAGTAAACTCAATTAATAAAGCTTGTCGCTATGACGATAACCAATTATAAAAGCGAACGTGTAACAATGTCAGTATTAAATAAGGATTGTTTATTTTCAGCCATCAACACATGTTTTCACTCAGCTCTGCACACCTGCGTCTCGGTCTGTCCACAGCAGAATGTTTGCTGAAACGCGCTTACTTCTAGGTGGATGTGGTTGCGTAAGCATCACTGATCTCTTTAAGTTTAACAAATTAACAGGACACTGTTAGTCGAGCAAAGTGCATTTTTATGCTTGTTGTGGGTCAGCGAATTCAAAATCATGTGATGCAAGTGCATGGCAAAATATTTTTATATGAAGTCAGACGACAACAACCCCAAAGAAAGTGATGAAGGAAACCATCGGTTACTTTCAATAAAACAATTGTGCTCCTAGGGCATAGGAATAAGGAAAATTTTGTTCTAGAGTCTTTGCTCTTCATTAAGTTATTTACAAACTAGCAACTAAATTGTTTTGTGAATACACTTTCTCTCTTTTGTTGACTTAATTGCACATTAAATGTTTTATTTAGCTTTTTCTAGTGGGGAATCAATAATGAAATGTCAACTTTTGCTATTGGTTTTTGGGGGGTTTCTCTTCGACAAACAAATTCGTGTGAATCTGACCTCGTCTAAGGTACATACAAATTATGTACATATATATACAAACACATACATACATATGCATGTATATAGATTTTTTTTTTTTTTTTTTGCTTTTGCACAATAATCTCGTGCGCTCTTTTTATTTTACATACAGACAAACATACCTACGACTAACGACCGTGTGCCGAGTTTGTTCTCGAGCTAAGGAGGAGGATGAGGAGGAGGAGGAGGAGGAGAAGGAGGTGGAGAAACAGCAGAGAGATACATAGCGACACAATGCAAGATACATAAGCCAGTTATATACAGATTTTGTTGTCGTTGTTGTTTGTAGTAGCCCCTTGTTGTTCAAGCAAAATAAAAAAGAAAAAAAAAAGTGGAAAGAAAGGAAAAAAACCCCTTCTGCATACATACATACAAAGAACCAGCACACACACACACACACACAAACATACACAAATTTCGACGCCTCTGCGGCAGTTAGCGCGCCTACAAAAAGGCATCTCGTGTACGTCATAGAGTTCCCTTTCCCCCCTTTCATTCCAAACAGTGCGTCATTCCAGTAAAGGTAGGAGAGTGTAGCACTCGCTCACGCACTTTACAGTATGCAGTCTCCATCCTCATACGTAGATATCCTTTACCCTTACCTAAACTACAATTATATTGCGTCATAAATAATGTAATTGGATTAATGCCATCGTTCACAAATGCGTAATAAGTTTCATAGAAATCGAATCGTTGTAAAGCAAAAAATGAAACAAACAATGCAGAATCTTTTACGTTTTAAGTTCGAGGTGCGTTCCACAGTAAAGGAAACTTTACTAAAACAAAGAGGAAGAAGTTTATATACCCTTGCAGATTGTATTATTTATATAAATTAAGGTTTTAACTGATTTTATTCCACAATTTCATATTGGAGTAAAACAAAATTAGATGAGTTATTTCCCAAATTGGCAGCTTGTTGTATGGCAGCTATACGATATATTCATCAGAATTGGATCAAACTCGTCAAAATTGTGTCGAAACCGATAATATTTATAACTGGAAAGCCTAAAGACTCTACCATTGAAAACAAAAAAGTTTTTCTCACTAGAACTACTTTTTCGACCGATCGTTCCTATGGCAGCTATATGCTATAGTCATCGGATTCGGATTAAACTTGGCAAAATTGCGTGAAAGCATATAATATTGACCAATAACAAGTTTTGGAGCGATAGCATTAAAAACAAAAAAGTTTTTTCTACAAAGACTTTTTCCAGACCTATCTTGTGTATGGCAGCTATACTATATAGTTTCTACGATTTCTATCAAGCTTGGTGGAATTATGTGAAAGCATAGAAAACTTATAAATACGAGGTTTGGCGACGTTTGCATTGAAAACAAAAAAGTTTTTCCCACTAGAACTACTTTTTCGACCGATCGTTCCTATGGCAGCTATATGATAAGGTCATCCGATTTGGATCAAACTTGGCAGAATTATGTGGAAGCATATAATATTTAAAAATATCTAGTTTAGGACTGATAGCATTGAAAACAAAAGAGGTTTTGCTTACTTAGCCTTTTTTTAGACCTATCTTTTGTATGACAGCTATACTATATAACTGTTCGATTTTCATCACGGTTTGTGGAACTAAGAAAAAGCATAGAAAACTTATATATACGAGGTTTGGGAACGTTTGCATTGAAAACAAAAAAGTTGTTCTCACTAAAACTAGTCTTTAGACCGATCGTTCCTATGGCAGCTATGCTTTACAAAAAAAAAAGTCCAGATATTTTTAAACTTTTTAATCTTAGAGTAAGCAAGGCATGAGCTTGAAAATACAATTTCGACTTCCAGGATATTCTACTCAATTCAAGCTTTTAAGGATTGGCCCAAGACTTTCGAAATTGTATCATTCCAAATGTGCTTGCTTTAATCCCTTTCGAGATCACATGTTCATAAATTAGAGAGCGAGAGTGAAAAAATATAAGTAGCATTTTACACATGCGGCAAAAGTCGATGTCGATACCGCTGTGCGATGAGATGCCGTTCCATTCGTATTCAGTGCGCATGGTCGTGGTTTCGTATCATAGTTTAGCCCAAAAATTTTATATATTTCTCTGTTTTTCAGAAGTTTTAAATTAGGGGTACCCAGCATGAGCTTACGGGCGCCTGAAAACATATACAAATGCACAAAATATTTCTATAGCAATAACAACAATAAGAAATAGAAACCCGGTTTTTGTTTGTGTGTGTGTGCCGTCGTGAAAAGCGAGCGAGCAATATTGATGTTGCTTTTTAATTTGACAGAGACATAAGAGAAAGAGAAGAGACTCATATATGATATGATGCTGTTGTTGCAGGTCTGGACGCTCCAACAACAAAACATTAGCTCGAAAAGAAAGAGAGGAGAGCACGCATTTAAATTTGTTGTTGCTTTATGTAGGCTTATGGCTCGCGTGCCACGTATACGCTTGAGCTATTCCTTTGCGCAAAACAACAACAAGTGCGTGGCTTGCGGAATAGGCTGGAGCACCCCTGTTTTAAGTAAACCATAAGGATGTCCTATGGAATAATGAGGAGGAATAGAGGAGGAGGAGTAGAGAGGTATCTTTCCTGGGGTCTCCAACATGCTTAAAATGATCCCGCTTTGGCATTTAATTGTGCTCGAATTTTTTGATTAATTATTATTATTTCAATTACAACATTACAACATTAATTAATTCAATCTTTTTTAATGGATAAATGTAATCCTTTTTAGGATTAAAAAGTCGGATCAACTCAATACTTTTTGTGATTACGTTGTTTTCATTTCCGATTGGGATTGATTTGATCCCGTATGGATTGATTTTTTTTTTGAGTCTACCCTCTGCAAGGGTATAAAAACCCGATATATTTGTATTCAAAGTAAGTCTCAACGAACAATTGCAATTTCGTGCAGGTTCGTGCATGGTCGTGTTACATGAAACTTTTTAACCAAACTCACCGATTTTGATATCCAATCAGTATGGAAGAATTAATAACAGTCTTTATAACAGCCTCAGTGAGAGAAAAAATAAAGAATTTCATACTTGGATCAAGAATGTTCGATATCACAAGTTCTCTGAGAATGAAAAATCTTGATTCCAAAACAAATTGCTTGATACAAGCATGCATTTTGTATTACCAATTTATGGACCCAAGAGTTTTGAAAGCTTTACTGTCCAACTGAGTTACTTATTCTCACTCACATCCAGAAATAAACCAAGAACTTTGTACTTGAATCATCAATGGTACGGTAAGTGCGAAAATACTTGATTTAAGTACAAAATTCATTTCAAAGAATAGTATTTCAATCCCGAAATACTCAATTTAAGACTGTTTCGGGATATATTCGGGTGTGTTCACGTATAAAAATAGAGTGATTTGAAACCGACTGCTCAAGGCCAAGTAGATTTAGTGCGTACGGTTTTACCGAGTCATGATGTAGTAGCTGACCGCATACTTATCATTTCACATGCAGAGTCCTCCTAGTTTAGTTACAAAATAAATCGTTTGTACGAAAATCTCCAGAGATTTCTGGAACACACCCGATTAAGCACATTTTCAACTATTTTAAAATCTTTTTTTAGTTTTGTAATGTAATTAGTTTGTAATGGTCTTAAGTACAACCCGATTTACTCTTAATATAAGTAAAAAATATTCTAATTGAAGTATAAAAAATTCTTAAGTCAACCTGAATACATTCTTGAAACAAAACAAAAGTTCATAGAATAGGTTAGAGCCCATTAACTGCTAAAGCTATTCCCAATTTGTTCTTGAAAATATGCCTCTGTGTAAATCAAATAAGGCTGGGAAAATTTCAAAGCAAGACGGTTACTGTACGTCACAAATCTACCCTCACTCCATAACCAAAGTATTAGAACCAGAAGGGAATTTTAAAAACACATGAGATATAAAATAATTCGCATTTGTAAGTCTATTTTGTCCTCAATCCAGGATATTTTGTACTTTAACTAAGAACGCGCTTTTCTTAAATTTTTTAGCTTACTGTAAGTACGAAAAGTTCTTGATTCAAGAACTTTTTTCTCATTAAAAGTTGTTTTTCGAGTCTAGAATGTATTGTACTTAGTTTAAGTACATTGGAGAACAAAACATATTTTAAATTTTAAGTACAAAACAGTATAAACTCTATCCCGATCGACTCTGCCAGTCGTTTTTTTTTCTGAGTGTATAAAAACCAAATTAGGAACGAATCGAGCTTGATTCCAAGAACAAATTTCTGAATCAACTTTAGGTGTGACCAGGTTCACTTTCCGAGTAAAAATTTAAACCTTTTATTGATGGCAAATGTTAATGATTCTTGAATCATGGTGGAAATGTTTGTCATTATTTGTCATCTTTTACTTAAAACTGACTCACCCCAAAAAGGCAGGTGGCAATGGTTTGAACACCATAGGTTGCTCCTCTCATATTCTAATTATTGTACATACATACATACACGATATACAAGTTCGAACCGAACTGCAAAAGATGACGCATTATTTGGCAACACAATAAATGCGATATGGATATAAGTCCCCATCCCCATCATTCATTCACAAACATATACACGCTCACACACACACACACACACACACACACACGCACACACTCTCCTTCCCTATATAAGGCGATGCGACCAAGTGACGATATATTGACATTGACATTGAAATGCATTTTTCTGTGTGTAATTATATAAATAGACCTAGAAAATACATAGATAGACATCGAGTCATCATACTTAATGCATGGCATAATATATCAACACAAGATATTTGTATATAAATGAAATGAAGAAATAATATTGAAGGAGAATAACGTGCAGGCGCTATATACATAGATCAATATCTGTGATCAAATTTTCAGAAAAAGTTAAGAGGTTTCTCTATTATCTACGTACATCCTTTAAAATATTGTTGGAATTTGAATAGAGCATTTCGAGCCCATCAATAAATCTAACTTTGACCAGGACCGGCAGCATGTTTAACCAGCTGAATTGCCTGATATCCTCATAGTTCAACCCAAGTTAATGAATTTAGCCTTGGATTCCTAAAGGTTAATACTTAAGCAATATATCGCAAGATTTCCATAAGAACATGTAAGAAGGTCGGTCAATGCCAACTGTAATATACTCTGTACCTGCGCTGCGGCAGCGAACTTTATTTTGTTCATCCGATCTTTCGATCTTTCTTCGGAAAATCGATAAATAATCTTGATTACTAAATATCTTTAGAAGGTACGAACCATCTATCTACAAAATTGTGCGAGATATGACGTTTTTTCTAAGTTGCAGGGGCGGGAGGGGACGTGGCAAAAATTAGAAATAAACTTGATCAGTCTGCAAGTATAACAAATGTATGTCCCATACATGTTAAATCTGTATCTTTTACCATCTCAGAGATCTGTTTGTGTATACAGACAGACGGACAGACTCGTCTGTTGATGCTGATCAAGAATATACATACTTTATAGGGTCGGAAATGATTCCTTCTTTTTGTTACATACAGCTTGTAAAAATGTACAGACGTGGTCTTATATTTACTTTCGTACAAATTTTGAGTTTGCAAACCAATTTTCTGACCAAATTATGACTCAAAATCGCAAAATTTTTTGCGAAAGGTAAAACGGGAGCACGACTGTTGGGTTTTTGTTGTGAAATTATGGTAACGTATTTCTTGTTCCATTCAGCCTAATCACTACTCTTTCAGTTTAAGGATTCAGACTATTTGCCATAGATCAAAAAAGGAGCAATCTCCAGGAAGATTGGCATCAACTTATAGATCCGAAATGCCAGATTATATCGAAAAACTGGTAGTCCTGAAGGGAAGACAGACTCAAAAGAATGAATAGCTAGAAGCTATTTGTCGGCAACATACCACAAGATCCATTGGACGCCACTTAACTTACCCAACCATATAGATAATGGCAGATAATTTAGCTGAGTGGCGCTTAAGTATGTTACTATCAAAAGTTTTTAAAAACTTTTACACATTCGGTCACCTTCACCAGCTATTGGCGCCATGAAAAAGCTAAATTCTCAAACTTTGCCGTTCGGATGCGGCCTTAAACTGTAGGTCCCTCTTCTTGTGCGAAAAATTATAAGCACACACGCCAACAGATTGAGAGAAGCTTGGCCTGGCCCTTCTTTGGTGCTGTTGATGTTTTACACAGAGTATATAAAATTTGTGCAAAAGTATGTAACAGGGAGAAGGTATTATTTAAGACCCTATACATATTCTTTATCAGCATCAACAGCCGAGGCGATATCTCCCACAGTTTTATAGATAGAAGGTTCGTAAATTCTAGAGATATTGGGTAATCAAGATTATTTATCAAATTGTATGATAAAGATCGAATAAACTATACTCAAGTTATGACCTAAAGAAAGTTTGCTCATCTATTGATCAGTTTTGAAAATCCCTCATTGTTCAAAGCAAGTAGTGGCGCCATCTATTGTTCAGCTGCTACTCGAGGTACAGATACAGAGTATATTACAGTGGGGCTTGACCGACTTTCTTACTTCTTTTAGACCCAAGTGTGTTGAAAAGCTTTGCCTAAGGTATCCTGAGTAGAGATGGGCGCGTGTCGAATACTTTCAACACACACGCATGGTTATAAATTCTTTAAGCACAACACGTCAAGTCACGCACGACTTTAGTTAATATAACAAAAATTTATATGTATTTATTTATATCCAAATATACATAGACCCCAATATTAACCATTCGTATATCTTACAATTTTCTAGAGTTATTTTTGTTTTGTACACAGAGAGAAAAAACCTGTTAAGAAATTAAGTTGGCTTTAACTTAAAATAAGAACAAGATGTTGTCAAAATTCTTGACAACGAATGCTTCAAATGTTCCTAGAATGAGTAAAGGTGCTCTCAGTCGGAGAGTTTTTGCTTTATGCAACAACACCAAAAGGGAGAGGGAGAGCGAGTTGGCTCTCTTTTTGATTTCTCTCTCTTGTTGTTTCTTGTTAGCTCAACCACGTATAAGTAGCCCTCTAGATATGAATCTGCAAATGTGTGCAACGGCCGAATGAGCTAACGCGTCATCCCATACGTTGTTCGTTAAGTGCAGAAGGTAGCAGGTTCAACTTTCCAGTCGCCCGAACAAATTTTTCTGGGTTTTTCTAAAAGAAATAAAGTTGAAGTTGAAGTTTTGTTGTACAGCGGTGTATCCCCTCTGATCCTATGGAATACGGGTGGAGAAAAGCATCAGCATTATTATCTATTATCCAGCACCAGCACTTGTTAATATTAGTTGCCGTCGGCTCCCTTTACTTTCAATCCAATGAGGTTATGTCCCATTCCCTCTTTCGAGAAGCCCTCAAAATGTGAGAAATCCGCTCCCCACAGCTGATCGATCCAAAATCAATCAAATTTTTTTCGCAGTCGAGTATAAAATGTTCTTGAAAACGGAACAACATAAACTCAAATCAAGTTCTTAAAAACGGAACAAATTAACTCAAATTCAGTTTTTGTGTTCACAATTAATTGTTCTTGATGTGAGAACATTGTACCACAACTGAGAAATACCATTCATGCATTGTTTTTAGTAACGTTGGTGCTCATCTTGAGTCCAATGTTCTCGGTTTTTTCCCTCTGTGTAGTTTTACAAATTTTTGATACTTTAGTTTTACATATTTTTTGATTGAAAAAATTATATATTATTCATATGTGTAAAGTTAAATAGACTCTCTTAGGACCGACTTCTCATATCCTCATACCCTCATAGCTGCTATGTGTCAGATAAACTTTTAATTTACTCTGTTATTTGCAAGTTTAGGTGGCAGATAGTGCTATATTGAAGGTGTGAAATCGGCCCTAGCTCGATGAATAAAGCATAGAAAAGAAGCTTGCTGCCACGACAATTTTCCACTGTCCTTTTCGTTCTCCGAGTCCCTTTTTGACAATGTCCGTCTCGATTTAACCACCGTGATATCCAATGATGACTCTAAGCCGGCCCTGAACCGAACCCCAAAGAACCGGTTCGGTTCGGACCAGGAACCGAACCCTTCAAATATTTGAGCCCCCGAACCTGAACCCGAACCCAACTCCTGTATACAAAAAAAAGGGTTCGATTCAAACAATCGTTTAAGTCAATTTCTTAAGATCTTTTCTAGTTTTTTCAATATTATGACCGAAAAACTATTTCATAGTATAGTTCAGAATCGCTTCAGTTGATAATTAAGAGTGCTTTTTAGAAATCCAATCCTTATTGAGATTTCGAGAAGAAAGAAAAACATAAGTATACTCGCAAAAGGGGAAAGCAAAGCAAATTTGGAAGATCATTTTAACAAGAATCGTCTTGATGAGTCATTTTTAAGCTCTTTTAAAGATTAAAGAGATTAAATTCATGTCCGATTTAAAGAAGACTCTGAAATGACACAAGGATAAGCTCAAAACGTGATTTTTTTAAATACGAATATAAAAAGACTCGCAAATGATTGGAAATATGACTCGAAATGAAGGCAAAACTGATGAGAAAAACGGGCTATAAACGACTCTTTAAGTAGATTGTCGACTTGGCCACCATATTCTCCCGACAAAAGTATCATTTATGACTATTTTAATCAGACAGAGGACTCAACTGTGATCAGAAATTTCATAAAATGCTGGCTGGGTATGCATGTAGAAAGTGAGGCTTCCAAAATTCAAAAACCGGGCACTTTTGAAAGACTTTTTAGAACACCTGTGAACGATAACAATAAGGAATGCCCTTCAAAGTATGCTAAGATTTTAAATAGTAACACAGTTCGACAAAATCCAACTTTTTTTCAAAACCCGGCCCGAGACCCTTAAATTATGATAAAAAGGACCTCTGTAAGCATCACCTCATACCCTGTTTTTCAAATAAAGTCTCGGTTCGCGTTTTACGGGTACTTTTGTACTTGCAACACACAACAACAATTTTATCTTAGATTTTAAGGGCTAATAGTAATATAATATAGTAATTCTGGAATATAGTAATTATTTGGCTAAACATTCGTTTATTTTGAGCACCTTCAGCTGCTCCGACAATCTGAGAAAATTTAGAAAAGAGGTGAAGCGAAGCAAAACCACGGGGTTTAAAATGTCAGTAATCCACTGAACTGAACCAATCAATTTTGTTCAACGGTTTGCATTCATCATGAATCATACTTTTTGTGCAATTTATTGACAATTCAGCAGGTAAAATCCTAAAACAATTTGTAATTTTCACTTTACAAGTGCATTAAACTGAGCATTTACTGTATGACATGTGGCCATTTCGTTTGTTTTTAGGGTGTGGAACATTGTTTAATTTTATATGTATCAGCAGCAGCAGCAGCTGCTTTGTTTCCCCCTCCTCCTTCTTTCTGGAGGGGGGAATCGAGAAATTAATTACAAACTAAGAAAAATTGTTTAAAAAGCAGCAAATGAAACAACTTACATAAAAATCTTTATAAAACAAATAATAAATATCATCATCGAGATTGTTGTTGTTGTTGTTGCTGCTGTTGTGGTGGTGGTGGTGGTGAAGTTGTAGTTGTGGTTGTAGCTGATATGGAATATAACTATTGCTGCTGCTGTTGTTGTTGTTGTTGCTCAAATGATGTTGTTGCTGCTGTTGCTGCTGCGGCTGATGTAGCAATTGTTGTTGTTGCGGTAGTTGTTGTTGTTGTTGATAGCTTTCAGCCTGCAATTGCCAATTTTGCATTGCAACACTTCTAGGTATTTGGGAGAATTTGATACCTATAAACACCACGACGTATGTATGTATGTATGTATTCACTGTTCCACGCACTTTGTTGTTGTTGTTGATTATTATTATTATTTAAACTTGAAATGAGCTCAAGGTAAGGTAAAAAAAATTGTTATTTTCAACCGAAAACGGCAACGGCGACAGCGACTGCGACGTTGACTGCGTACTGCAAGAATAAAAGCAGCTGGTTTTTGTTTATATACTAAGGAGAAGTATATATGTACATTTCGTATGTATAACCTTTTCAACTTTCTTTCACTTAACAACAAAAAAAAAATGGAAAAAAAATTTCACAAAATTAAACCGTTGTGGTTGTTGTTGTTGTACTTGGACTGAGCCCAAAACGCTGATTCTCAAATGTGCCTAGCAAAATAATATCGAAGTCGATGACGACGAGCAGCTGGCTAGGCGGTGGCGGCGGCGGCAGCAGCGACGTTGACGACGACAGCGGCAAACATGCACACACACACTTGAACAATTGGACTCACACAGATACTCAAATGCACTCACACAAAATACGCAAAAAGGCTTTCCGTAGGGCTCTAAAACTGTATGAGAGAATCTATGTATGTATGTACGTACATATGTATGTATGGGTGTGTGTAAAAAATAAAACTGTTTGTAGCCACGCAATAACGAAATAGCATAACTGTTCTTGTTATGGTTGTTGTTGTTGTTGTTGTTGGCGGAAATACACCAAGCGCATTCGCTCAGAGAGCCAAGTCAAGTTTTTGGTTGGTCGTAGCGAAGGGAGAGGGGGGAGGTGGGGAAGGGGTGTGTACCATACGCCTCTCCTCTGCAGTGACAACAATCACAAAATTGCATCAAGCACCTACATAACCTGATCCCGCATCCAAAACCAAATCCAAAAGCCCTTCCAAACCGACTCGTGTTTTTTTTGTGCTTTATCCTTGCACAGTGGTCGGAAAGCTTGTTTTTCAAACTTGAATTTAATTAATTTTACTTTAGTCAAAGTCAACACATCAACACAAATCAACAAAGATTTTGAAGATTACATTTGGGATAGTAATGGTTAGCCTGTACAGTACTGTTTCAAGGGCCTCCTTTTGTAGTTTCGCATTTTAATTTTATATTGATTGTCCAAGCAATAAGCATTTGGGGAGTACAAGGAACGCTTCAACGAGCCATCATTCACTGAGTGCTTTTGTGCTCCGTTTTCAGAAGAGCCAAAAGTTATGCAACGAGTTTTAAGCTGTTCCAAATGTACACTCAGAGAAAAAAAATAGAGAATTTCATACTTGAATCAAGAATGTTTAATGTCAGAAGTACGGTAAGAATGTAAATTCTTGGTCCAAAAGCGAAATTCTTCAAAAACGAATGCATTTTCGATCCCGACTTTCTTGATTCAAGAGTTAGCTCGATTTGCAACGAGTTTTAAGGTGTTCCAAATGTACACTCAGCGAAAAAAATAGAGAATTTCATACTTGAATCAAGAATGTTCAATGTCTGAAGTGCGATAAGAATGAAAATTCTCGATCCAAAAGTGAAATTCTTCATAAAAGAATGTATTTTAGATTTCGACTTTCTTGATTCAAGAGTTAGCTCGATTTACAACGAGTTTTAAGGTGTTCCAAATGTACACTGAGCGAAAAAAATAGAGAATTTCATACTTGAATCAAGAATGTTCAATGTCTGAAGTGCGATAAGAATGAAAATTCTCGATCCAAAAGCGAAATTTTTCATAAAAAATGCATTTTTGATCCCGACTTTCTTGATTCAAGCGTTAGCTCGATTTTAAGGTGTTCTTAATGTACACTTAGCGAAAAAAATAGAGAATTTCATACTTGAATTAAGAATGTTCAATGTCTGAAGTGCGATAAGAATGAAAATTCTAGATCCAAAAGCGAAATTTTTCATAAAAGAATGCATTTTAGATCCCGACTTTCTTGATTCAAGAGTTAGCTCAATTTCAAGTTGCTCTAAATGTACACTTAGCGAAAAAAATAGAGAATTTCATACTTGAATCAAGAATGTTCAATTTCAGAAGTGCGATAAGAATGAAAATTCTCAATCAAAAGCGAAATTATTGATCCAAAAATGAATTTTAGATACCGACATTCTTTATTCAAGAGTTAGCTTGATTTCAAGAAGAAAATTCAAGATCGAATGAAATTTATTTCAAGAGCGTTCGTCCTTAAGCTATTCGTTTTAGTTGTTTCTTAGTGTAATTAAATCTTTGTTGTAAATTATTTTAGTTTAAAGCCTCTAGTTTAATTCAAGATACACAATCCTGGTAGTAAGCGGATTTCCCTTCTCGTGGCGAGAGACCGGAACGTTTTTAGAGGGTAATGACAATAAATTGACAAGAACAACTTTTGAAGTCCATATATTATACAAAAATTTAGTTAAAAAATCCAAGGCGGTAAGCCGGTCCTGAACCGAACACCGGAGAAACGGTTCGGTTCGGGTTTTTGGGTCTAATGCCAAAAGCCTATCCCATGGAATAGGAACTCATAGTTCTGCCGGCGTTGCAACCGACACACGTATAGAGAGAGAGAATACGTGTGTTCTATAAATAGCACGCTCGGCGGCTTTTTGTTCTCTCACGAGGCATTTGTACGTTTGCTTGTTGCTCATGTTGAAATGTCAAACACGTTTACTTCGTGTTTCGCTGCTACGCACACAAGCGCAATGCTTCATTGTGTGAGTTTTGGACACCACTGGTCTAATTTATCCAAATTGTTGACTTCCCAAACCTGCACCCCGTCTGCTTGGTTCAGCTCAAAGAATAACTTTCATTTCAGATTCATATCCAAACTTGGCATATTACGACTTTCAAAGAAAAATAAAGCGTAAGTCAAGTTGTTATATGTTAAAGGTGAGACTAGCTTTTCATTTTAAAGTCCAGGAACTTTTGCAAGCCGTTGTAGAGAACTTATGAATGAAAACTATAATGATAGAGGTAAATATGGGGATTCGAACAGTTCAATGATGTTGAACGCTTGTTAACATTCTTTGTTAAAAATGTCTTAAGATTACCGCAAAACACACCCAATTATGCCATATACATTGAAACCCCACTTCCAACACTATTCACGTACACTCTGAGGCATCACCTTTTATCTCAAACAAGAAAGAAAGTCGGTCAAGCCCGACTGTAACATACTCTGTACCCTTACACTCGCATTTGCTCAGGAGTCAAACAGCCAGTTAACACCCCGCGCACAACGCGGTGCGCTCTCTAAGTTTCTCTCTCTCTCGCACTAAGATTGCCTGTGTTGAACGGTTAGGGTATGTTGCTGTGGTTGGTGGGGGGGTGGGTGGTGTTAACTGGCCGTTTTTTGCTCATAACTTGAGTATCGTTCATCCGATCTTTATCATTCCTTCAGCAAATCGATAAATAATTTTGTTTACAAGGTATCTTTAGAAGGAGCGAACGATCTATCTCCAAAACTGTAGGAGATATGAAGTTTTTTCCAAATTGCGGGGGCGGGAGGGGGCGTGGCAAAAATTGAAAATAAACTTGATCTGCCTGCAAGTATAAGAAATATATGTCCCATACATGTCAAACCTCTATCTCTTACCATCTCTGAGATCTCTTCGTTCATACGGACGGACGGACGGACAGACAGACGGACAGACGGACAGACGGACATGGCTATATCGACTCGGCTGTTGATGCTGATCAAGAATATATATACTTTATAGGGTCGGAAACGATTCCTTCTCCCTGTTACATACTTTTGCACAAACTTAATATACTCTATGTACCTTCGGTACAGATGTCTACAATATAAGTATCATATTTAAAGCCAGAACGTAAACACTTAATCTTCACTATAAACCGTACAGAACTGGAGTCGAAGAATTATGCGCGAAAAAGAAGATACAAGGCATTTTCTAGGAAATTGTCCCATTTTAAAGGAGATACGATTCCTGCACTTTCAGCGTACATCAATCTCAGAGAAAGATCTGGTCGGTATTCTTAACGGGGAAATGTGGATGACTTTAGCGTCATCCCTGATGATCGACAATATCGGGAGAAGCGTTTAAATGGTGATTTTTAATCACAACTGAAGGACCGGAGTGCCGAATTCTTGATGAAAGATCCCGTATCTCGTGACAAACAGAGAAGGTGAGTGGTGTAGTCAAGATTTTAGTATCTCTTGGTCCTTGTAGAAATAAGCAATTCGTTTTTCTTCTTGTTTGGAATTGTCAACAGACGGTGCATTTTTGAGAACATTCATTTATTGATAGATTTTTTTAAAATTAAATTTGTAATTAAAATATGTAAACAAAATTCTTTATCAATAAACCCACCATCTTAGCCTCTTTAACTAACATTGTGCGGCGAGTTCAAGCCTACTCTGACTCTCTCACAACAACTACTTTTCCAGATTAACGAAAAAATTGCGACTAAACTTGTCCCTAAAAATGTAAAGTTTCATGCCAGCCTAAAACTGTTCTTTGTGTTCGACCCGTAAGATTCTTGAAGCATTCGATGGCTTTCAGTTGCTTATTTCTTTAAATGAAAGCAGTACAGTAAACTTTCCCGCAAATTATGTTTTGTTAGCACAACAGTTGACATATTCGAAGCACACAGAAACTATGTTGTTTACACTTCAACGAAACGACACACACTGAAAAAGAAAGCCTAATGATGAGGCTTGATTAAAGTGACGCCATCTTTTAAAAATCCTTTAAAAATTTTGTACAGGTAATATATATAAATGGATCGTGGTTTGTTGAAATGCTTAAAACTTGAAAACGACTGGATCAAATTGAAAAGTTCTTTCTGGGGCAAAAAGAAGAGTGGGAGAATTGTCAACAGGTGTTGCTGGTTTTCAATTCAATTACGTTTCAACACTTGGCGCAGTAGGCGGTCATTCCATTTAACAGCTCAGCATATGTTTTTTCTGATTTGTTTTTTTTGGTGAACTGTTCAGCACAGAGGCTAAACACAATCTGTGTAGGTTAACTTAAAAGTTTGGGAATACTCCCCAATAATAAAGCACAACCTACTGTCTTTTATTCAATTAATACACCGTTCTTTACATTACATAATAAATATCATTATAATTTTTAATTTGTCTCTTCTCCCTTCCCTTACTTTCCTTGCTCTCTATTATTTAGAAAACATGTTTTTAAACATGAAAATCCACACTAAAGTCTTTTAAATGCTTTTCTTAAATTAAGAATATATTTTTGGCATATAGGAAAATTGTTCTTCATTTAAGAAAGAATTTTCTAATCTTTAGTAAAAATTTTCTGCACTTGGAAAAAAATATGTTGAATTATAAAAAAAAGTTAATTAATATAAGAAAATCTTTGGTTCTATTTTCAGAAATTATTTTTCTTTTGCCTCAGATTCCTTTTTTCGCGCGTCTTTAACATGAGAGTCGTTCGATATTGACTATTTATTTTATGAATTCATTTTCTATCACATCTTCATTGCTTTTAAAAGCAACTGTTTAGTTTATTTATTGTATTTACAACAGTTAGTTGGTTTAGTTTATCCGAGCAGTTACAAAGTCTCATTCTTTAAATTTTAAAAAAAATTCTATAATAAATTTTGAATAAATTGTAGTATACATTTTATGTAAGTCCACTTTCAAGCAGCTGTACCATGCTTATCTCATCTTTTCCGTTTCCTACCACAGCACCAAGATGAACATTCCACCGCTTCTGCTGACCACTTTCGTCCATCTGTGGCTAAATCTCGCGGTATTTATTCATCAGTCTAAACAAAATGATATCATGGTGGACGCCTCATGGGGGTGCAGAATATTTTATGTGGCTGTAATGCAACGTCTTTTTGACATAGATATAATACCGAAGGACTGGAAGATGAACCTACCGATTTTTTGGGAACTCGTAGTTGAAGCGATTATGGCCATTTTGGTAGCCGAGTTCGCTATTGTCGTGCTGTGGGGCTCAGCGGAGACTATTGCTATTCTTATTGTCAGTCGTGTGTGTGACATGGGACTGCGCGAGTGGTACCCGACCATGTTATCCGTAATCACAATGACATTGGGTATGATCGTTTGGATGATGATGACTGGCGCCTCAAATCAGCGTGAACGAATGCTCAAACTTATGTTCCAAGGCATAACCCTGGTCCATGAATTGATTACTTATTTGTTTTTCAAAATTGTAAACAAGAATATGCCGCGATCGATTTTAAAGACACGCTGAAATTCTGATACGATTTACGAAGGAAAATGAACTAAAAATAAAGATTGAGCATCTTTTAATGGACTTTTTTTGGTGTTTTTTTAAGTAAACAAACGACCGAGACGCGCAGTCGCTAGCGTACGACACAAGTAAGGGTCTAATTAGCAGAGTAGTTTTTAAAGCAGGAAAGTAAGCTTCAGAGTTGATTTCTTGGTAGAGTTAACGAGAGGACACGAAACTGTTCATGCAAGGCATAGTTACATTGAGATTAATTTGGCTAATTAACTCATTTGAGTCGATTTCACCATTAATTTGTCTATGTATAAAGATTACCCCAAGCATAACTCTACGGTTTATTAAGAGAAGTCTACTGGAGTACGATGGACCACAGGAATGATGATGTCAAATGTGGTACCCACTATCGCGGTTTTTCGATCCATGTTACCATCTCTTAAGGACACATTTTATTGGTCAGCATCTTAATATATTTAAAATCTTACAAATTTCTATCGAGTGGTTTTCCATTAATTCCATTTTCTAAGTTAAACCTCTATGGGCGTGGTACTAACCGCTTGTCCATTGGAGGCGGGAATTTAGTAAAACAATTGTGGTGACTCCCTTCATCTTTGGTGAAGGGAGTCATCTTTTAACCAGCAACAGATGTTGTTGCTGTGTGTTGCTAGTATAAATGTGCCCATTAAACGCGAACTTGACGTGATCAAGAAAAACTGGGTATGAGGTGTTGCTCCCTGATGCCTCTAGTTTCATAATTAATTGGTCCCGTTCCCAGGCATTTTTGAGTGTTCCACTGTGTTATACTTAAAAAAAAGTACTGGATACGACACAGCTGCCAAAACTATTTATCAATGATACTCCGATTAAATATGATAACCAGGCCATCCAACTACCTGTACAAATTAAGCTTCTAATCGCAAAGACATACCTTATATCCTCACTATTTTATGGAATCGAAATCTTCGGACACTCCAATGTAGATGAGATGAGAAAAATAACTGTAGCTTTTCATTCCATTGTTAGATATATTTATAATCGTCGAGTCTCTGTCTATTTACTAATAGAATGGATTAATTTTAGAATGAACATTAATATTATTACACAAGGTTATAGTAACGAAAGAACCAAACTATCTGTACTCCAAGTAACATTTCTCTGCCTCTCGGAGAACAAATAATTTGAATTATCCGCGATTTAAGCTATCTTGCTCAGAACGGCATTTCTTCATACCTGCTATCCGACTATGGAATGAATTGCCAAATCATTTAAAAACCATACAAAGCGAAATGTTATTTAAAAAAACTTACAAAAACAAACCAATGAGTTTAAAAGAGAACAAAAAATTATAGTAAAATAAGCTAAAACAATTGTTAGACCTAAGTCAAATGAAAACTTTCATATAACTGTTATACAGGGTGTTCCATTTAGTGTTTGGAATTTGAATTATTCATAATTTGCCTTAAAAAAACGTCAAATGTCATTCGGAAAGCGACTAATATTTAGTAAAAAGTTTGACATTTACGAAATGGGTCGCAATTCGCTTGAAGAAAGTTGGGATATATTAAAAACATATTTCCAAAGTGGTGAATCTTCGACAGGGTGGTCCATCTAGTGTTTGGATTTTGAACTATTCATAGTTTGCCTTAAAAAAACGTCAAATGTCATTCGGAAAGCGACAAATATTTAGTAAAAACTTTGACATTTACGAAATGGGTCGCTATTCGCATGAAGAAAGTTGGGATATATTAAAAACATATTTCCAAAGTGGTTGAGTCCTCGACTCAAACTGTGCGAAATTTGAAAAAAACATTTTTTTTTTTTTTTATTTATTTATTTAGAGTCGACAAACAAATGCTGTCAACGAAAGTATAAATACGTTACAAAAAAATTTTATGAGATAAGGAAGCCTATCAAAGAAAATCTAATAAAATTACAAAATAAACTAATAACGACTCCGACACGGTGGGGGTATTTTATTTGCCCGTCCGGCCAGCTATGCCCCTATTCACAGCCGATTGTAGTCAGAGACGTTATTAGAGCTAACAAAAACTTTAATAATATAGAGATCGAGAAAAGGGAGAGAGAGAAAAAACCAAAACCTATAGTTATGTAGGAGCAAAGGAAAAAATAAGATAATATAATAAATTATCTTATTTTTTCCTTTGCTCCTACATAACTAACAAAAAAAATTGTGCCGAAAACTCAATTTGTGGATCAATTCGTGAAGCGAGTTCGTGAAACTGGAATGTTGGTGAATAAACCAACCGGTGTACGTACCTCGTCCGGTGCGCTCATTGCTGCGGTTGCTGAAAATGTGCGTGAACAACCATCGACGTCAACTCGCCATCGATCTCAACAATTGAACATTTCGCGCACTTCTTTGATGCGAATTTTGCCTAAAGACCTTGCCATGAAGCCATACAAAGTTCAATTGGTGCAGCAGATAAAGCCAATTGACCATCCGAATCGTCTACAGCTCGCAAATTGGGCGGAATTGTACCGAAAAATCATCTTTTTAGGATGAAGCACATTTCCACCTCGGTGGTTATGTTAATAAACAAAATTGTCGCATCTGGGGCACAGAAAATCCGCATATCGTCGTCGAGAAGCCAATGCACCCACCCACGTGTCACTGTTTGGTGGGGATTTTGGTCTCGAGGCATCATTGGTCCATTTTTCTTTGAAAATAAAGAAGAAGGAACCACCGTGAACGTGAATGGTGAGCGCTACCGCGCAATGTTAAGCGCAATGTTAAGTGATTGGTTCTTCGAGGAAATTGAAGCGGAAGACTTGGACGATATTTGGTTTCAACAAGACGGCGCTACGTGCCACACAGCGCACGTCACAATTGATATTCTGCGCTCTATCTTCGAAAATCGAATAATCAGCAAATATGGAGATGTGAATTGGCCGCCAAGAAGCTGTGATCTGACACCGTTAGACTATTATCTTAGGGGAGCGGTCAAGGACAAATGTTATGCAAACAATCCTGAAACAATTGATGAGTTGAAGAACGAGATTCGAGTTGCTATTGCTGACATAATCATAATGCCGAAACAATTGAAAATGTTCTCAAAAATTGGGTGGATCGTATGGGTTACTGCAAAGTCAGCCGTCATTTGACCGAAATTGTTTTTCATAAATAAATGACTCGAACCAAAGATTTATAGAAATTATAGATGACGCATGTGAAACAAAAAACGATTTTCTTGGGAGCTGACATTGGATCCTAGTTTTTGCATCTAGCTGCCTTTACGAGGAATATATGTATTGAAATTTAGCTATACGTTTTAGTAAATGGGTGTTGGCTGAGAGCAAAGATTTATAGATATTATAGAAGACGCATGTGAAAGAAAAACGATTTTTATGGGGAACTGACAATGGATCCCAAAAAAAAAATTAATAAAGTTTGTATGAGATGCGGTATCTACACACCTGATCATATTAATAGGTACACACCGGAATTTTTTAATTATAGATGGTTTTTTCGTACTTTTAGTGTTGACAACTTTTTAATTTTTGGTTTTTTGTTGTTGTTAATGTCTGGCCATACTGTGACAAAGAGTTGAAAGAGGGGCTGCCCCGTATATCAAAGCTTTTCTATAAATTGCGAGTCCACCACACATTTCGCCTGATCATAATAATAGGTACAGTCTCCGTTTCTCACAAGTATCAAGTGAATAATTTTGTAATCAGTGATCTTTTGGTAACTAAAGGTAAATTAAGTATAGCTCCTGTCAATACAGAGAATTAAATAATTATTTTTTCAGAAAAAATGGGTCGAAATTCTCATTGTACTAAAGAAGAAGTTCGATTGGTTCTTAGTCTGAGAAAAGAAGGCAAATCTTTACGAGCCATCGCCAAATTAATAAACAGGTCTCATAATTTTGTTAAAAATGCATTAGAAAGAAAACCAAGACAGGAAACCCGTGGAAGGCCACAAAAAACAACAGAAACCCTTGACCACTATATAGTAACTTTGAGCACAAAGGACCCATTTAAGTCATCGAAGGCTATTGCAGCAGAAATTGGGAATTCAGTTAGTGCTCCAACTATCCGAAGACGACTACAAGATGCCAACCTACCAGGAAGAATTGCCAGAAAAGGCCCACTTATGCGCAAAAAATATATCACCATGAGGCAAACTTTTGCAAGGGACCACAAAGACTGGGTAGGATGCACCGGGGAGAAAAAATGGAGAAACATATTATGGAGCGATGAAACCAAGATCAATCTGTTTGGGAATGACTGTGAAAGGAATGTTCGACGCCCTAATGGAAAGGAATTCCATCCACGGTTTACAAAAAAAACAGTCAAACATGGAGGTGGCAATATAATGGTATGGGGTTGCTTCTCCTGGTACGGCGTAGGTCCAATTTATCAGACTACGAACAAAATGAATGCTGAAGAGTACAAATCCATATTGGAAACAGTTATAGTACCGTACGCTGAGGAAAATATGCCATTACGTTGGGCATTTCAGCAAGATAGTGATCCTAAACACACATCAAGGCTGTTATCTAAATTTTTCGAGGACCAAAAAGTTGACGTTCTGAAGTGGCCAAGCCAATCCCCCGACCTTAACCCCATTGAAAACTTGTGGGGAGACTTCAAAAAGAAATTGGCAAAGCATTCATTTTCAAATACACAAATATTATGGGAAGGTGTCCAAAAACTGTGGTATGAGACACCAGTAGAGACGTGCCAGGCTCTTATTAAAAGTATGCCAAAAATAGAGGTGGATACACTGGATACTAAGTTAGGAAATACTAATTTACCTAAAAAAAGAACACAAAATGGAAATTAAAATTTTTTTTCTTACCAACACATGAAGTGTACCTATTATTATGATCACACTGAAAACGTATCTAAAACACAAAATGATCTCTTTTATGTTATATTATTATTCTATGTTACAGTTAAGTTTATTTTATTAAAAACAAATAGTTTTAGAACCAATGAGAACAAATTTTAAGTTTGAAACAATAAATAAAACTGTTTTCTGTTACCTTAAAGTCAGAGTTGATGTGTGTACCTATTAATATGTCTTTGCTTGAACCAACCTTTTTAATAAATGTTTGAAAAATATCGAGCCCTTTTTTTAAAGCAAAATTAAATTCCAATTTTTAAATGGACCACCCTGTATGTCAATGTGACTGGTGCATCAAATATAAGTTGAAACTTGTAGCACTGGGGGATCTTAAACCAATAAATTAAATAGAGACATTGTAAATAGAAAACCGTGCAAGTAGTGTATAACGAAAAAAAACTAAAAAGCGCAAAAAAAACATCGTTTACAATATGGAACTAACTAGTTTTCTGTGATTCTCCCCGAAAATTGTTGTGGGTTTCTTTCAAAAGAACTGAACCACCTATTTAGATTAAGGTTCGGTTTAAAACCGACCTTTAAATTAAATTTATAATTATTGTCAAGGATTTGCAAGTCTGTAAGGGTATGCAAACTTCGGTATGTTCATTTTTCAAACAATATTTGCCAGTTAAACCAACCCATAACGAAAAGTACTCAATGGTTAAAATGTCTGAAATACCTTAGGAGGTGGGTTGTTGCATTTTTTTTTAGGTTGAATCACGCTGTGAGTCAAGGAAATTGGGATGAGAGCAAAAAAAGAATGTATCACTTATATTGCGATTGACTCATGGTAGATTTCAAATTTCTTTAGTTAAACTTTAAAACTAAAAGGAAATTTACTAAAGATAATTAATGGGTAACCTAACCTGTTCAGTACACTAATTAGCTATGAATTACCCAGTTTACAAGCGACTTTTAACCCCAATTTGAGGAGAGAGAAAAAAAAAGTGAAGAAAGAGACAGACAGATGGAGAGTGAGTGAGAAAGTTGAGTATAATGTCAAATGATGCATGGAATGAAAGAAAAGTTTTTTTTTTTTTTGAACGTAAAAATGAAGCAACGCGATAATAATATGTATATATATCAAGTATGTATAATGAAATGGTAAAGTGTAGGCATGAACAACAAACAACAACAACAGCAACTACAATTATTTGTAGCTGTATAAACACACAGACAGACAGACAGACGGACAGACAGACGGACGGACGGACTCTCGTTTTGTAGCCTTATGTGCAGTCGTCGACGCGTCGCGACGTCAACAATTTTGCCGCTTCGGTATCTGTAGCCACCACAACAACAACAACAATAACAGACATAATACTTGGCGTGCTCGCCTTCTGTACATAATGTATCTGTATCTGTATCTAAACCATATTCACCAATGTGCGCGGGGCCCACCGCCGCTCCCCACCAGTAAATACTTCATTTTTTTTTTTTGCTATTTTTCTTTTTCAACCGGTTAAAGTCTTTTTTTTTTATTAATTTTGTTTAAATTTCATTTGTCTACACCTTGCTTAATACTTAGTTAATATTACCTTCCTCGGCCACCCCCTCCTCCGCCATCTTCCCACATCATTTGTGATAATTTCTCGCTCATTTTTGTTGAGTTGAGTGCAAATTGTGTGTCTCCCCCTCTATCAGCAACCTCCCCCCCTTCCGACTGAACCGAAAACCGAAGCAAAAAGCAAGCAAACAAACAGAGAGTCAGAGACAGAAAACAGAAAACAGACGACCAACAGACCAGGCCACATTGAATTCAGTTCAAATGCCTCCTGGCCTGGTCGTGTCGTAGCTAACTCTATGTATGTGTGTGTGTGTGTGTGTATCTGCTGCTTGCTGTTGTTGGGAGTCTTGTGTATTAATTCTAATAAGAAAGAAAAAAAAAAAAAAAAAGTATCTGCAAAGACAGCCAACACAAGGTAAGACAGGCACCAGCAAGCTGCAGCCACAAATCTGAATGTGTACAGTAAAGACTCCTTGCAAGTCACCATAATGGATTAGCGTTTCACTTGACTGTGACTGTCTATTCTTTGTATACCAAAATATTGGATTCTGAAGAAGGTTCGGTCCGGCGTAAAGTTCGAATCCGTTGTAAAGCTTCAAAATCGCTTCATGGACCTTTTTTTTTAAGGTATTCATAACTTATGGAATCATCAAAAACCCAGGCTGCAAACCTTAAGAACCAGTTTCGGTCCACAAGCTCATTGAATCAGTTGATAACTATGAACTATGAATTAATACAGTTCTCTGCCGAGACTCCAAGATTACAATAGATAAGAATAGACTCTCTTAAAAATGGTTAATAAAGTACAAATATTATACATAACCGACAGAATAGCTATATTGGTGACCCCGACGTGAATGTGCTGCAATTTTTAAGAAGCCTCAAAGTTGAACCTCCTGAAAACTGGGTTAACTAGACCCAGGAAATTAGACTAGGAAGACTGCTATGATATTTAAAAGACATGTCTTCAAGTTGGGTGCCAAATCTTTCCACAAAGGAAACAGCCTATTTGACGAAATATTTGAAACTCGTTCAAAATAAAAAGGTGTGAAAGTCGTTAGCACTCACGAGGCTTTTTAAGGGCTTAATATCAAAATCAAAAGCTTTCTCAATGGTATTTAAATCAGAATGGCGGCAATCTTATAAGAGAAGAAAACTAACAGGGAGTACAAGTAGAAATACCAAGAACAAGATTACCTCAGAAAAAATTCTGTAAATCTTGTTTATTATGCTGATAGATGATAGATATGTGAAAACAACTGTCACAAAGGAATAACAGGCAGAAATAATAATTTCAATTTTGAAATAGCAATAAATTTCAATAATTGAAAACCCTCTCTTTCCCCCCTCTCACTGTTTAGTCACTGTCAAGTCACTGTTTAATGATTGTTAAGTCACTATTTAGTCACAGTCAATTTTTTCTTTTATTATTTATTTTGTTTCTAAATTTTCTGTCACCTTGTGTAAATTTGGCAACTTAATTTAGATTGTTAGTCACTGCCAAATCCCTGTTTAGTTACTGTTTAGTAATTTTTAAGTCACTGTTTAGTCACTGTTAACCCACTGTTAAGCCAATGTTCCAACCAATGTTCCAACCAATGCACAATGGTTTCTGCCATAGGCCAAAAATAAAAAATTCAAAGTGAGAATTTTTTCTTCCAACGTTTTGTCTCTATCTCGCAAAAGAATGAGCTTTTTAATTGTATAGTTGATTTTGTTTCATTACAACCATACTCTATAAGAATGGCTTCAAAAGAGAGAGAATGAAATATATTTGTTTCTACTGTGGGAGCTTTTCTTGAGATTTAAGTGAAATTTAATACAATATTGAATCAAGCTTATATTAAAGAAAATTAAACTAAATAGTAAAAAAGAAAGGTACTAACTTTATGTTTTTAATAAATTAAATGCTTTTAATTTGTTGAGTTCTTTTTATAAATTTTATGTTTTGTCAGTACTATTTTTTGTGTGCCATTGTTCATGTGATATAATTTCAGCTAAAGTAATAGTTCCCAATGGGACTTATTTGATAACATTGGTCAACCTTCTAAGATTCTAAAACTACAAAGTTTAGCTGCCGGAAAGTGCCGGAAAGTGTTTTCTTCCCCAGAGCCTAAAGTGTGCTTGTTTTGTAACTTTTTACTTCTGCGCTGCAACTGTTACATTCCTGGTCTCTGTTGTTGTGGCGTTTGATTCTTATTTGTGCGCTCCATCCAAGCACAAGTCAATTCGACTTAAATCTGTGCATTTGTTTTCCTGGATTAACTTTAAAATCTGAGATGGCAGCGATATATTGTATAGTATAGTATTTATAATGTTTTTTTTTTTTTTGTTTAAGTTTTATAAATTAATTTAATTTTTTTCCTTTTCTTTCTTTTTATGTTAAGTGAAGGCTTTTAATACAAAAACTAACATAACAAAACAAAATAAACCAAAATAAAAAATTTTAATATTACTTTTTTCTTACACTTGGTAAAATTGTATGGTTGGGGTGGGAATGTGAAGGTTTAGCCAAGCCAATTTTATCAAATCTCATATCTAACGGTTTTAGAAAGCCGTAAACAAAGTTTCAATTCGGTCTATCTACTGAAAGTGTTTTGACCGCAGTCTCTATACAAGCTGGCCCACTGTGCAATGTTCCCAATGTTAAACCAAAATATCCAGCGACACGTGACGCAGAAAACAAATTTTACAAATTTTACTTTATAAAATCTTCCATGACGTCAGCGTCACGTGACACTGAAATGAAATTTAACTCCTTCTAAAATCTTTTGTACCGAAATTAAAGATGTTTCACATCCAAAGGCAATCGTAACTAAGAAATTTATATTTTAAATCAACTTTTTGGATTCAAGATAATGTTTTATAGCCTAGTTCCACTGACACATATATATACAGTTTTAAAATTTGGTGATTCCACTGGAAATGTGCACTCTCACAAAAAAAAAAAAACATTATACGTTTAGAAAAAACAACCATAGTGTTCGTGGCGATTAAGAAAATACTTTCAAATTGTAGAAAATTAAAGGGATCGTAACGGTTATAATTTTTAAAATATAAACTAAATTTAAGACTTATTTTAATAATAAAAATTGAAAATAAGACTTATTTTGAATTTTTTTTTATATCCTTGTAGAGGGTACATTAAAATTGATGTTTGTAAAGCATAGAAGGAAGCATCTCCGACAACATAAAGTATATATATTCTTGATCTGCATGACGAGCTGAGTTGATATAGCCATGTCCGTCTGTCCGTCCGTCTGTTTCTATGCTATCTCCTCCGTCAGTTTTAAAGCTATCGTAAGCAAACTTTGGACGAAGTCTTTTGGTACAAATACGCTGCACATTTGTCGGATGACTATAGCATATAGCTGCCATAGAAACGATCGGTCAAAAAACTAGTTTTAGTGAGAAAAACTTTTTCTTTTCAATGCAAACGCACCCAAACCTCGTATTTATCAGTTTTCTTCTTACATAATTCCACCAAGTTTGATGAAAATCGGACAACTATATAGTATAGCTGCCATACAAAAGTTAGTACGGAAAAAAGTCTTTTGTTTTCAATGCTATCGCTCTCAAACTTGTTACTGATCAATATTATATGCTACCACACAATTCTGCCAATTCCGATTCAAATCGGATGACTATAGCGTATAGCTGCCATAGGAAGGATCGGTTGAAAAAGTAGTTCTAGTTTGAAAAACTTTTTTGTTTTCAATGGTAACGTCTTTAAGCTTTCCAGTTATGAATATTGACGGTTTCCACACAATTTTGACGAGTTTGATCCAAATCTGATGAATATATCGTACAGCTGCCATAGAACAAACTGGCAAGCAAATGGTCAAAGTAACTCAGCTTAGAATGTTCGACGAAAATCATTTAATTCCTTAATTTATATAAATTATACAAGCTGCAAGGGTATATAAACTTCGGTCGAGTAGCAGCCATGTATCCTCGGTTGTATCAATTGGCAAAAGTACTGCATTTCGTGCCAGCAACACAGGTCTCAGTAGAAAAGGCATTTTCTGCCCTAAAATTGGTTGTGTCTGACTTGAGGTGCTACTTGACTTCAAATTGAATAAAAAATGTGCTACAAAAATCATTGTCATTGCATTTTTGGATTTAAGATACTTTGCCCAAATGTGCCGTAAGGAATGCAACCCGAACGAGAATTTGAACTGGATCAGTTCAGTGGTCCACATAAGTTTTAAGCCACTGGAGCTACCAAACAGCGCTATTTCTCAATTTCCAAACATTAATTACCGGTAAACATGTACTCGGATAAAAAATCTTGCAGTTTCTGTATAGTCCTTTGGCTAAGGATCATTTTGGTTTGTCCGATTATTCTTTACCAATAATTTTTCAGATCAAAAATAGAGAAATTAGACTTCGGGCTATGATTATAAAACAAAAAATTTCGATTTACAGCCCCGAGGGCCAAGCCGAACTTTTCTCAAGCAGAACCTTCTCCACAATTTCAGAGGTTTGCAGCCTTGGTTCAGAGATATATATTAGAAATTGTTTAAGCTATGGACTGGAAACTTTATGTGTAGGCTGGTAATATGAAGTAAGCCGAACCAGCCGGCCGAATCAATTTAAAACTGATGCAAGTGCAAAGGACCCGGGCGACGCCGGGTATACAGCTAGTAGTTGTATAAAGTCTGTAACAGGTGAAAAAGCATAGAAAACAATTATGGGATATGTTCGGTGCCAAATATTGTTGGATTAATGGAACATCTTATCGGCAGCTGTCCGGCCCTACATTTAGTTTCCTTTAGAGATTCCGCCAGAAGGACTTATAAAGTCCTCGGTAAGCGTGCAGTTTTCGGATGGGTTTCGCTGTTTTGAAAGGACACCGGTTTGGTTCGCGAATCGGTTTATGAGCACAGATTAGCGGTTTGGTATATTTTTGGTTCGGTTCAAAGCGAGTTTGCATCCCTAGTGCTCTCAAACTTTTGAAAGTTTGACAGAAAATATGAGCTTACTTTCTTACTTGTATAAACTCTGGGTCTGAATCACTGAGCATAAAATTTCGCTGGTACATAGTATGTTACACTAGGGCTTGACAGACTTTCTTTCTGTTTTGAGTTACAATAGTAAGCCTTGTCAAAAATATGTACATTTGGCCGATGGTACATATAATTGTCAGTGGAATCAGGCTATTACAGTTTCAGTGTGACTGTTTTAGTGACCTTTTTAGCATGCTCCAGGTTAATAAGTTGTATTTTAAGTTAAGTTACACACCACAAAGGAGGCTGGTTGATTGTACAGTTGTTTCATGAATTTCCCGAGTCAATTATCAGCAGTCTTTGCCTGTGTTCTGCAAGTCAGCAGAGTCCATATCAAGCCAGCATTGCTATAACCGCTTGGGAATACCAAAGGTAGATTTATGGCAAAAACCCGACACAAACAGACTACGCTAAGTTGACAGAAGCTTTGTGTATGTATTCTTTAATATTCTTGATGAAGTAATATTGTTTAGTTTTTTTAGTACCTCTTTCTGTACCCTTACCTTTGCCTAGATACTGAAAGTTTCGGATAACTTTTACCTTACTAAAGCTGCCTTTATACTTGTCATACATCTGTACAGAGTCTCTCTGACGATAGTGTAATAGCAAAGCAAGTATACAAAGCAAATATCTCTAAATATTTAGAAAATTTAGCCTTCTTTGATGAAAAAGAACAGGTTCTATTTGAAAAGAGATTCTTTTTAGAGAAGCTTGACAAACTACTATTTAGAGATGTATGACAATTCTAAAGGTAGCTTAAGGCAATAAAAATGTGCTCGATTACCCCTAACCTCCCTGTGAGCTGAAGATAAGATGGGAATAAATCCCAGATCAAATTAATATCCATTTCCTTTTTCCTCTTTACACTGTAAGGGCTTCTAATCTCCTCGAACTAGTGGTATTCCAAATTTAGATATAATTTTTGAAACGCATTTTCGATAGATATGAGACAGATCATTATAAAAGTTCTTAAAAAAAGGGAGTTGAATAGTTTTTGAAACAGTTGAGGTTTGGTTCGGGAGGTCATAAATTCAGAAAGTTTGTTCCGAACCGAGTCCAGCCGGCTCCACAGGGTTTTGCTGACAGATTTGATAATAATTTGTATTGTATTCCCAAGAACTAGACCTTCTCCCCTTCCTGATGCATTTTCATAACCAATATTTCCAGTCGCCTCAGTGTGCAAATGCACTTCTTCTTGTTACTTACAGCTACTTTTCCATTCCAGCGCAGAAAAAAGACATCAACAATAACAAAAAAAAAACCCTTTTCCCACCAAATCGCCATCTAATACTGGTACTACTCTCACATAGAAACAACCAGCAGAAAGCAGAAGTAGGAAAAAAAAAAAGTGTAGAAAATTGTCCAACACACAAAATGCGCTCATGAATTTTTACAAGCTTTGCTTTTTAGCTTCGACGCCTCTTTTGGGGTCTGGGCAAAGTTTTTTTTTTTTTCTCCAACTTTTCCGTTCCTGTGTGTGTATCTGTCGTATATTATACTTTGTGCTTTGATTTCGCATTCGCCACAAACAAAAAAAAAATTATCTCTATGTGAATGTAAGTGTATTTGTGTATCTATGGCATGGCGCACAAATCACGTATTTTGTTTGTTTCTTGCATAAAATGCGCCAAGCAGCAGCCACAAGCAGCAGCCAGCAAACCAGATAACGGTTTGTTTAGCGACGAGAGATCGCTCTGAGTGAGCAGTGGAGTGGAGAAGTAAGTATCTTATAGATACATACACATAAATTGATACACTGCCGGCCGCCGCCGTCATCGCCGCCGGGGCAATTAACATCGAACAAAGTAGCTGGAGTTGTGCCGGAGTATGTTAGCTGCAGTTTTGAGTCAGTGCATTGTTGTCAAGGAACACCGTGGGCAAAATGTATCAAAAAGTTGATCCTAGACAAATGACAGTTTCACAAGCACAAGTCAGTTATTCAATGAAGCAATTCTTATAGAAATCTTAGATTCAAATGTCATGCGATTTGACAATTACATTAAATTGTTGTTCATTCTTTGGAACGTTCAGATTCAGAGTTTGACAAACAAATATGACTTAACTAGTATAAATTAACATTAAATTACAATTTTTTTTATTAATAATATTATTAACTCTGTTGTTCCAAATTCCTATCTATCGATTTCCCTACGATTTTTCGTTACATGTACAACTGGGAACGGGAGGTTCTTGAAACAGCTGTACAGTAGGCATATGACTAACTTTCAGAATCAAATTTACGTGGTACTTTATGACGGGGAATACCAAACTAATAATATATATGGGCATTTCCAAACTGACGTGACGTTACGTTCGTACGAAAAGATGTTTTTAAAAAATATGAAAATCTTGGATTTTTAAAAAGATGGTTCTATATTTGGGTAGCAATTAAGCAGCACTATAATCAGCAAAAACAATGACATCAATCGATCTTAAGGAGTTAAAGATATAAGCAAACATATATGCTGGCTTGGGTTTTGACTTGTTTTAGAAAAATGCAAAACTGCGAATTGGGCAAAGCTTTTTGTATAACATTTTTAATAGTATGATTTGAAATAAGACAAGTTTTTATCCACTTTATCTTATTCAAAAATGTTTGCCCAATTTGTTTTTATTTGCATAAGTATCTGACGTGACGTTACGTTACTTAAATTTCCTCATTATATTGATGTTGTTTTGGTATAATATAAAGCCTAAGGCCTAAGTTGCTATGGCATTTAAATTGGCCACAATTTGCAATTGTGTACCAATTATTTCAAATAATAAATAATAATAAACTTACAGTTAATTGCAATCATATAGTTTCTTATGGTGTCTTCTGCATTATTTTTTAACTCTTTGTAACCTTAGAAATAGTTTAGAGACCAAAAATCAATGCAATCTAAAGGCATTTTTATTACAACAAAACGTATCCAAATAAGAAAAATGGAGCTTGCGCGACTTTGCATTCGGAAATTTCGAAATGGATTATGAATATATAATATTTAAAATTGGCTCATATTAGTTCATTTTGATTATTTCCCGATGAAAAAATGATCAAAAATAGTGTTTTTAAGTACTTTTCATTCTTTGGTCTCGGTGGACTTTTCTGTGGAAATGCCCATATGCATATCTAAGGTCATTTACGGCAAAAAAAAACATTCCGCATAAATCAAGTCAAAGTCTGAAATCCAGGGGAGGAATAATGTTCCTGCGACCCCAATTACTTTCTCAATATGAAACTTACGTCCATACATCAAAAAGCTCTACGACAGTTTTTTAACTCCGTCTTCATACAAAAAGTTGATTCTTATGGCATTATTGTTTCTTTTCTGTTATGAGAAGAGCTTCTGCAGGTAAATGCTTATTGCTGTGACTATCTAATGCTATTTGGTATTGAGAGAAGCTTGGCCCTGGCCCTCCTGGAGGTGCTGTTTGAGACAATTTTACTTTATCTAATGTTATTTGTTGAAAAATTAAAATTTTCCTTATCTCATAAATCCTAGATTTCAGACTTTTCGCAAACTTTGAGGCGAAAATGAGCTACGATTTGAATATTTATTATTTTTTTGGTATCCCCCGTCGTGTAGTACCATGTAAATTTGATTCTAAAGTTTAGTCGTATGCCTAAATTTGTGTTGTTGTGCGTTTCTGTTTTTGAATTGATGTGCAAACATAACAAGACCTCGAGCCGGCTAAAACTGGGAACGGCAGGTTCTTGAAACAGCTGTACATTCGACCAGCTTCATTTGTGGTGTTGTGTGGTCCTGTTTTTAAAGTTATGTGCAAACATAACATGACCTCGAGCCGGCTTAAACTTGCTAGTTTGGTTATCATAAAGGTCGTTAAAACTGAACAGTCACATGTAAAACTAATAATAAAGCATATTTTTGTAGATTTGTTTTCAGTTCATTATGTAATTAAGTTGCGTCGCTAATGCATTTCAATGAATACCAAATTGTCTTTCAGATATTTAAAGTTTATGTCTTGAGCTGACTAAATTATTTGTTCTTGATAATTGAGAACTCAAGTTTTTTAAGGTCGAATAATTTAATATAGAAGCTATGGAAAGTTTTCTTGGTTTTATTTGAAAAATATTGCCGCAAACTGTTTCAATAAGTTGGCAATGGTAGCCTCAACCTCTACGACGGGTTCAATGATGATCGAGGTGATCTTCTTGACAATCTCTGAGGGAGAATGCAAGTCAATGATGCGCTTATGCATTCTCATCTGGAAGCGATCCCAGGTCTTGGAACCCTCAGCACAAGAGGTCTTACGGTTGGTGATGCGTATAACTTTCGTTGGCATGCGCAAGGGGCCCTTGACACGCAGATTCTGGTTTTTGGCACCGTTGATCAAATCGCGGCACACATTCTACAGGGAGCGAAAATTCCTGGAGGTAAGGGTGATGCGAATGGGGCTTCTCAATATCCTTGGGTGCAGCAGCCATTTTTAGCAATTTCTCTGGTAGAGATAGTCAAATCTTTGTATTTTGAGCAGCGCTGAACCAGTTAACTTGCAGAAAACGAAATGATAAAAGTTGGATACATGTTTTCAGCGTTTAAGTGCAACCTTTCCCAGAATTTAAGTCATCAAAGCTTGCGCTTCGAGGCCGAATTTCGATAGCGAGATATTGTTGGAATAGATTAAGCATTCTTAATACGCCATATGTTCTTCATACAGCTTTAACTATATGTGCGTTCCAGTTAAGATTTCTTTACAAATATAAAACCACATATTCTAACGGAGAGTTTTCAATTAAAAGAGTTTCAATTATATAATTAATCATTTGGATATTGATGGGTTCAGACAGACATTCAGACATTGTTTTTTTGCCCAGCCTGAGATTTTCATTTGCTTACTATTACAAATTTCAATACACTCATCTAATTTACTTAATGGAAAAATATTTGTCAGATCATTAACATATATGGTAAACACCATAACGATTTGAAAAATGCATAATGGTTAAAGACTTTACTATTACGAGCTTCGACGTAAAATTTGATTAACTTCGACTTTATTACTCTGTCAAAGTAGGAAAAGCAGAAAAAGTTAGCAGATAATTCAGCAAACAATTTCAAATTTATAGCAGATTTTACCTGCTGAATGCAGTGATTGACGATTAAGATTAGTAAATTTCACAATCATAATTAGAGATTGGTAATATGGAGTTAGATATTTTACTGGTTCAAGACCGGTCCGAACCAGATTGAATCGGTTTAAAAGTGGTTCAGAGCACCTGAGGGAGGAGGGAAGGATAAGTAAATGAGTAACCCACCCGATACACAAGCGAAAGTTTCGCAAAGAACATTACTCGTATTTTGTTTAGTTTTAGCGAAACTCTTGAGTGAGTTGCAGCAGGTAGAAAATGAATGAAGTTGACGCTGGACTTTGACTTTGCATTTTCAGTATGTATTTAAAGCCCTTATTATACTTGGGCCGGCGTCATTCTAATTTGACTTAGCAAACTGCCGAGCGTCAATCAATTAATCGGTAAACAATTATTGTTTCTTGTAGTTTCAGGGTTCATGAAGTGTTATTGTTTAAGTGTCCAAATTATTCCCAACAAAAGGAAGTAACTGCTTTTTATATGCAAATCAAAGCATTTTTCATTAAGAAAATAAAATGCTTGGAAGCAGCTGTAATGGGAGACAAGGCGATGAATTTCAATAAATATTATTCAAAAAAATGTTCTATTAATTCTAGTTTTATTAAAAAATTAATTTAAGGAACGAGTGAAAACGAAATTTCAAAATTCGCTTGCGAATGTTCGCGCACAAATGTTCGCCTGCCACAAACTGAGCGACACAAGTATCATAGACGAATGTTTGCCGAATTCATAAACGAAGGTTTTGTTCGTTTTTCATTCGCTTTGAGTTTTGCTCGTGAATTAGCGAGCGATTTTTGTTCGGGTGGGAAGTTATACTTTAGTCTAGCTAGAAAAAAAAAGATCCATTAAGATCCATATGGGATGCATAGTCTTTTCATATCCTTTGGATGATTTTCAGATACATTGGATAAAAATCTAAGATCTATCTAACATTAAATGTATATTATTATCATTTTTACAATATTTCAACAATCCAGACCAAATGTATACAGAAATTATTCAATGGATCATCAACAAATATACTTTTTTGTTTGTTGGTTTGTGTAGACAAACATTTAAATTTGTTTTTGGTTGGTTCGAGCGTAAGGATATAAGGTAGAAAAAGTGCACAGATCTCAGGGATTGTAGAAGCTACAGGTTTGAAGTGTACCTTCCTTTTATTTACAGACAGATCGAGTTTATTTTTCATTTTTTCCACGCTGCATTATGGCCGAAATGGCCTGGTTAGCGGTTAATACACTCCCGCTCAACTAAATAGGATCAACTCATCCCAAAACGTCAAATTGCTATGCAGCACTTTTTGCGAATATGGCGACTTAAGCAAAATTCGGATTTACCCTTGCACAAATCCCTTTATTTTTCTCTGCTATGTGTAAACAAATGAAGGTTTGCAATTGAAACTGAGAGAGAACGAATTATGAGTTTATTTTAAATATATTTCATAAAAAAAAAGGTTTTCGTAGTTAAAATCAGTTTTCAGCCGATCGTTTCTATGGGAGATTTATGATATAGTAGTCCGCTTTTGATCAAAAGAAGAGCCCATATTTGCCAAAATTTGGTTCATTTATAACCGCTAACTTGCCGGTTTTGCCCATAGTGCGCGCCCCCCTAACCCAAGGAATTTGAAATAATGCTTAAATCTCCCACAATTTTGTAGGTAGATTGTTTAGAACTTTTACACCAAGTTTGGAAACGATGAGATACACGATAGCTAAGTTATAAGCAAAACAAAATAATGTAACAATAGCAGCTCCCTCGTCAGTCCTAGCGGAAAATTTTTGGTATAAGCTCACACTTACGCTAGGCAGCTCCACAGTCGCAATGTGTCGTACTTTCGTCTGACGCCAAAGCGGCAATGGGTAATACTACACACAGTTCGTGTGGAGCCACATTTAAAATTCATAAGTTATATTCAAACTTTGACAGTTACAGGGGGGGGTAAGTGACAAACTCTAACTTATTTTTCTCGAGTTTTAAATCTTTTTTTCCAAAGCTTTAAACTTTTTAGTTAAATGTGGCACCCTGTATTTGTGTACTTATTGCTAGGATGGTTTAAAGTCTTTCACATTAACTAAACTAAAATGCCAAATCAACAGCAAAAGAAAAAATTTGGCCCACATTTTGTTCTTTCCAGTTTCCCTTACCCTCCTGCTTCTTCTCCCCGTTTCCCCATCATATTTTTGCCTATTGCTTTTGTTTCGTTTCACACACACACACACACACACACACACACTGAGAGATACACTGAGAAAAAATACAACAACAACAACAACCGCACTCGCTGTTCACTCTCTCACTTTAAACTTGTGCTCTCTCTCTCTCTCACTGTTTACACTTTTTTTTTGTATTTTTTTGATGAAATTGTTTAAACAAAATGCAATATACTTTTCGTACACAGCAACTCTCTGAGTAGCAAAAAAAAAAAAGTAAATACAAAATACAAATTCTTTTTACTTTTTGTTGTTGTTTTTCGTTACCGTTTTGATTTTGATGGCGTTTGAATTGCGACTGAAACTGAATTGATGCTGTTGCTGGGTTGCTGCCTGAAAATGCAAAGAGCAGCAGCAACAACAACAACGACGAGGAGAGGGCAGCGACGTCAGCGACGCAGTCAAAGAAAACGGCAACACAGAGCTGTGTGGGGCGGAGGGGAGGTTGGTTAGGCGGGGGCGTCTCTTTCGCCTAGCCGCATTTTCAATTTAAACGCACACACACACACACACACATACACGAATGCACGCAGAAACAGCAGCAGCGCTGCCAACTTAGCTAAAAACTTCCAAATGCGTAGAGACGTTGACGCCGCAGTCGCACATTTTTTTTTGTTTTTTTTTTTTTTTTTTTTTGTATTAGGTCCAAGCCATCGCCATCCATGCACGAGGCTCAGGCATCGTCAGCTTCGGTGTCGTCGTCGTTGCCAGCGCCATCATCAGCGTCGTTGTCGTCGCGGCAGTTAGCGGCCTCATCGTGGTTACTACTTGTACCTCCTCCTCCTGTTCCACCCCACTCCCCGTCTAGCCCCACCAATCCCAGGCCACCAGTCCACCATTCCACCATGCCATCCTTCCATCCATCTATCCATACTCTCTTCATCATACAACACATAGCAGCAGGCAAATGAAGAAAGGTGGCAACAATTGGCGTTGCGACAACAACTGCGATAAAGCAGATATGCCCTGCCACAGAGGTTTGGTGTTCGAAGTCCACATGACCTAGACATCAGCCAACAAATCCCAAAATTTTAACTTTTAAAGCCAAGGGATTGGGAATCGATTACGATTAGATGCTCACACATATGTATGTACCTATGCATACGTTTAAGCCGAGTGACGAGGTTAAGCCGCCTCCAGCCGTGCACGCAAGCATGGGGAAAACACAGCTCTGTGCCGATTTGTAGTATGAGTTTCAACGACGTGTCGTATATCCCTTTAGTCTAATAAAACCCAGAGGTTGAGTTCCGATTTGAATTTTCATTTAAATTAAATTACTCTTAACCAGTTTTTAAACGAAATTGTTTAAAATCAATCATATAATGGTTTGTATACACTCTAAGAAATTCTAAAATTGCCATGTTAATTAGAAAATTTGTCTAATAAACAGAAAAAAGTTTTCATGAATTTAAAAAAAGATGCCATACAAAACTATTATCAAAAAAAACTTTCCTAGAAACGAAAAGATAACAAGTAAGAAAGTCGGTCAAGCCCGACTGTAAGATACTCTGTACCAGTTAATGCCGTCGCTCTCATTTGCTCGCTCGTAATACGTGTTATACGCTGTTATACGCTCATCTCCAAGTTTCTCTCACCCAAAGATTGTGTTAGTTTGAATACAGCGGTGGTTGACAGGTAGTGGGGGGGTGGGAGGTGCCGGTTAAGTTTTTTTTGGTCATAACTTGTGTATCGTTCATCCGATCTTTATCATTCCTTCAGCAAATCGATAAATAATTTTGGTCTCTAGAAGGTACGAACAATCTATCATCCAAACTGCGGCAGATATGACGTTTTTTCCAAATTGCGGGGACGGGAGTGGGCGTGGCAAAAATTGAAAATAAACTTGATCTGCCTGCAAGAATAAGAAATATATGTCCCATACATATCAAACCTCTATCTCTTACCATCTCTGAGATCTGTGCGTTCATACAGACAGATGGACATTGCTATACCGACTCGGCTGTTGTACTTTATAGGGTCGAAGATGATTCCTTCTGGCTGATACATACATTTGCACAAACTTAATAAACTCTGTGTTCCTTTGGTACAGAGTATAAAAAAGAGCGATTTTTCTAGACTTTTAATATCACTTTCTTAACATTAGGGCAAAATTTATCTTTGATTTTAAAATAAAAAAGACCTTAAAATAAATATTTTAGTATCTTCTGAACAGGATATGCCTAATTGTATGTAAAAAATAGGTAGATTTTGTGAAAATAACTTTCTTTAAAATATGGATAATTTAATCATTTAGGGTGTTCACTTTATTGTGCACAAAGGCACTTGGTCAAATTTAGTATTCTGTAAAATCTGTGCACAATCACGTTTTGACGTTCTACCTGCTATATTTTTAAGATTTGTTGAGAAAAAATTATATAAATAAAAATGCCATCTAAAAGCTCTTAAGATATACAGGCCTGTCCCGGTTTTCACTTTCGACAAAAATTGTCGAATTCGAATTTGTTAAATGTGGCTGTTGTTATAAAATTGATTGGGTTAATCAGATTAAAATGTTTTTATTTGAATCCGTCGAGTAAAGATTTTCTTGATTAAGAACACATGTAAAAAATTCGAATTCACTTTAGTGAAAACCGGAACATGGCAGATACTTCTGGAATGGAAAGCAAGCGAATTGCATCGTGAAGTTGTAATAATGGAAGGTCCTGCACGTCTTAATGTCATTGACTTTTGCACATGTATGTCCACCAGACCAAGTTAAATCAGTAATGGACGAATTGTTGAATGTCTTTATGGACGATGTCGATTGCATATATTCTTGCCGTCGAGGACATGTCTGTAACGTGCCCAAACCAAAACTAATGGCGGAATAACATCCTCTCTTGATTTGACTAGAAGCTTTTTAACCGAATGTTGCGCGTGTCTGAGAAGTAATTTGGAATGTTACTTAAATTTATCAAATTTACCTTGAGCCGGCTAACAACTATTCCTTAAATAACTTAGAACAGGTCGCTAAACCCGACAACTAGCAAACAAAAAAAGTTATAAGATATTGATAATCCAAATCAAAGTTGAAACATTTTTCAACATTTTGGTTTTTCAATTTTGTAAAAATAAAACCTGTGATTTTACTTAAGCCAAATTTTGCAGAGAGTATCAATTATTTTTGGAAAACAAATTGTTATGATCTGATTAGTCGTTTTGGAGTTATTTACTCCAACTATTATAATTTGAGCAAATATTTCAAAATATTTGCCCATTTTTTTTTTACATATCTATTTAGCTCCAGTGCTTCTAAAAGTATGCTACACATTTTATGAACACGAAGTACCTAGGTATTTGTACCTAGGCACATAAGTAGATACATATGTTGTGTACCTTTTTCCTTACCTAGGACCAAAGTTTCATTTAACTTGTCAAAAAGTAAGGTACATATAAGGTACTTTAATTTGAACGAGAATTTAATCTCAAATGATAGCCTGGGTGGGAAACTAATATTATTTAATCATTCTTCCAATTTGAGATTGTCGGTGTGACTGTTAAAATAACTTAGTTTTGAGCTTATAACTGTGTTGATCCTTAAGACGCTTTAATTCGAGGAAATACAGAAAACTGTGGGCGCAACTGGCATTGAAATAAGGGACATAAGCTATCTTTTGAATGGTTTAAAAATGCATTTGCTATTCAGAGTTAATTATAAATGACAGCATTTCATTTAGCACACAAACCACACAAAACAAATTATATTCAAGGACCCTATCAACAGTGAACTTTGCTATCAGCTTAAATAATTAAGTCGCTAATTCAAACTTTTAAGAACTTTGAAAAACTTGTCCGTACTTTCTTTATCTAGGCCACTTCGCTTTACTTTCCTATGTATCTAGGCCAAGACCAAGATTAAATATGTAGAAAGTTTTCGACTGTACCTAGATATAGGCGATTGTCAAGTTGACGCGAATGTGAAACTTAATGATTGTTAATATTTAAATATGAATTTGTTAACTTAAGTCGAAAGTTCAAAAAATTCAATTTTTAGCCTAAATATTTCTGACTTAAAACAAAGAAAAACTGTATGTCCCTGTAGAATTTTTGGGAAAATTAGGAACCCAGAATTGTTTCATTGGCCGTGTTAAGCAAAATAACTTGCTTCCTTATCAAGTACACAGAGAAAAATATGGCGTTCCAAAATCGTTACCAAATGGTCACGATTTTGGTCTGTTTTTTCCGTTAAATATTTTAGCATTGTAATGTTTTCAGTGCTTTTAAACATTTATTCATTCCAAAGTGCTTTGTAAAATATATAAACAATGTTAAAAAAACATAAAAAAAAAATATTAAAAAAAAAATTAAGAAAAGGAAACTTTTCCTTGATTTGAACCCACGAAAAATATATCATGAAAATATAAATATTTTAGCATTTAAATGTTGATTAACATTTATATATTCCAAAGTGCATTGTAAAAAATATAAACAATGTAAAAAAAACCAAAAACATTAAAAAAAATTAAAAAAAGAAAACTACGCTTTGACGGGCATTTGAAGCCACGACCTCGGCGTTGTAAGCGGGGGCAAACACCCGCTAGGCTACAGGGCCTGTTGCTTGCAGTGTGTCTCAATGCTAACTTAAGCAATTCATTCTTAAGCGCTTTATTTTTACTATGATTTTGTCGGAATCTCTCGCGTGAACTTACGCTCTTCCCAAGAACACCCAAACCTAAAGGAGGCTCGACCATATCATTAACTATTTTTCTGGATCAAGCCGGCTTGTTCATGGCATAGTGTGAACAAATGTTCAGAAAAAATGGGCTTAGCAGACTATCGTCTCCAAAATGTCATGATTTTGGTACATTTAGAACCAATTTTTTGTCTACGTATAAATTTGCAATAATCTTCCTACTGAACTCAGAGTGATGCTGCATCATGATAGCTAATTTGAGGTATCATGATACAGAATCATGTATCAAGGAAATAGTACGCTCCTTTAACATGATACTGCTCCCTCCAAGAGCAGAAACTATTCGATGTATCATTTTTTTCTGATACCTGCTCAGGGATCAAAAATTCTTTTTCCTTGCACCTTTGTTAAAATTTCGAGAAAGCCTCTAGGTTTATGAACATTTTGCATAAACCATGCTTATAAAAAAAGTTTATTTTTTGGTACCTTTACCTAGGTAATGGAAATTTCGAATACCTTTACCTTACATAGATATATTTTTGGAAATTTACCTGGTACCTTACCTTACCTAGGTAAGAAAAATGAGTAACTTTCCAATCACTGCGTATGAAGATAGTTCAGCTCATAGGTTAATGGGAAAAATTACGAGGTTTTGATAAAAAAGGGATACTTTTTAGCTGATTGTATAAAAGCATGATGCGCGATTTCAAATGGGAATACAATTTTAAAGCGAATTTTACAAAGATCAAAGCAAAACTGCGCAAAATCGCATACCTACAGCTATAGTGCATTATTCAAAGAAAATATTTAGCCATGTTGCAAGGGAATTGCGAGGGGTACTTTTGGGTACTCTCAACGGAAAACTGACAGTTTTTATACTCTGTACCAAAGGTACATAGAGTATATTAAGTTTGTGCAAAAGTATGTAACAGGGAGAAGGAATCGTTTCCGACCCTATAAAGTATATATATTCTTGATCAGCATCAACAGCCGATTCGATATAGCCATGTCCGTCTGTCCGTCCGTCCGTCCGTCCGTATGAACGAAGAGATCTCAGAGATGGTAAGAGATAGAGGTTTGACATGTATGGGACATATATTTCTTATACTTGCAGGCAGATCAAGTTTATTTTCAATTTTTAACACACCCCCTCCCGCCCCCGCAATTTGAAAAAAACTTCTATCTCCTACAGTTTTGGAGATAGATCGTTCGTTCCTTCTAGAGATACCTTGTTAACAAAATTATTTATCGATTTGCTAAAGGAATAATAAAGATCGGATGAACGATACTCAAGTTATGAGCAAAAAACGGCCAGTAAACACCCACCACCCCCCACCCATCACCACAGCATGCTATTGAACGGCAATCTTAGTGAGAGAGAGAGAAAGAGAGAGAGAGAGTGAAACTTAGAGATGAGCGAGTATAACTCGTGAGCAAATGCGAGCTGCGACATTAAGGGTGCAGAGTATGGTATAGTCGGGCTTGACCGATTTTCTTTCTTGTTTTTTATGTAAACGCTCTTACGATTGGAAACTTCTGAATATTTTTTTTATTGCAAAAAATCAAACTTGTGCAGCTGTTGCATTCCTAGTTCTGACTATTAATTTTTTATTTTTTGCATCAATATTAAGAAAAATCAAATTTTCATTTCTAATTTTCCATTTTCTAAAAAGGTTTCAAATTATGCCATTCAATAGCTATATTCAATTCCAAATAATTTCCGACAATCGTTTTAAAATAATTTCACAAAAATGTAAGTAGCATCTAAGACGTTAGGCAGCAAGCGTGTGCGATGGTGTAGAGCGATACGATTTAAGTTCAGTGCAAATTGTTGGTGGGGTTGGTGACCTTATTTATGGTTTATATATTCTTTTGTTTTTGGCCGGCTCCAGGTCAAGTTTGTAAGGGTGTCTTTTTATAAAAATAAAAAACATCACTATTTTTATTGGGTTTTGCTCCAATATATTTCGATTTCCTTTGGAAATCGTCTTCAGGGCTATACAAAATAACAATACAAAGATTTACATCATATATATGAATATGAAATCATTTATACATACAAGAAGACACAGCATCTGGCTTGTCAGCTGTGGAGTTTAAAACTAATTCTTGCTTTTGTTTTTGTTTGAGTCAAAAGTTAAAGCTAAGGTCCCACAGGCAAATAATTTGCCCAAATTTTTGAGAAAGTTTGACTAAAATATGCCAAGTTAGGAAACTTTTCGGACATATTTGATCAACTTATTTACATATGAAAGAAGTAGTAGTAGTGGTTTATTTTATTTACATATTTGGTTTCAAAATGTACATAGTAGGAGACCGAAAATACCAATAGCCACACACTCATACTACACCCGGATTCTCCGCTCGTCACGAGACACCGGTTCGTTCTGAGGTTGTAACTACGGTAGTATATAAAGTCATCTTTGGCTTAAAGCCGTCAGCTGTTGCGAAATTTAAGAAGAGATTCCCTCTCTTCAAATACATCGCGGACGGTGAGGAGTTGGTTCAAACTCTGGTAGACAAAGAGACACAAGAAGCAGCTCGCACAAAATTTTTTTTATTAATTAAAGATGTCAAAAACGAGCAACAGGGACAGTACAATGGATCGTGCAATACTGGACACACTGGAACAGACGCGAGAAAATGACAAAGTTCTAATTTTAACATCTGACAAAGGTAATAAAACGGTTGCTATGGAATCTGACGACTACAAGAGGAAAATGACGAATATACTAGGGGATTTGTGCACATATAGAACTGTAAGACAAGACCCGACATGATTTCACAGACCGAAAAAAGTCAGCTAACGACGAGCACGGCGCTACCACCAAGGATTTATGGACTACCCAAAATCCATAAAGAAGGAACCCCACTACGACCAATTTGCGCCTCGATAGGTTCACCAGCTCACGAACTTTGTAGATATTTAGCAAAGATATTAAACAACATAACGATAGAATCAACATTTAAGTTAAAAACGCGACAGAGTTTAAAGAAAGAGTGAACAATACCCATATATGTAATGACGAAATTCTTATGTCCTTTGATGTTGTGTCCCTGTTCCCCAGTATACCCATAGATTTAGCAATGGACACCATTAGACAAAAATGGCCCAAAATTAAAGAGGATACTCAAATTCCCAGACAACTTTTCATGGACATAGCAAAATTTTGCATTATAGAAAGTAGATATTTTAAATTTGAAGACAAAATATACATATATCCCAGCCTCACGCATTATAGCCGATATAATTATGGAGGAACTTTTAGAGAGCACAGTCAGGAAATTAAAGCATCAACCCAGAGTACTCACTAAATACGTTGATGATTTGTTTGCTATAGTAAAAGAGTACGAAGTACAAACTACTCTTGAGACGCTGAATAACTATCACAGAAACATTAAATTCACATTGGAACTTGAAGAAGACGGAAAATTACCTTATTTAGACACCACAATAAAAAGACACGGAAACATTTCAAAAACAAAATGGTACATGAAACCAACAGCCTCAGAACGGATCATCATTCAAAACATCCAAGAATCATAATAATGAATACGGCACTTGGATACATTTAAAGAATGACTTACATTAGCGACACAACATATCAGACAGCCATAGAATCTAACATAAAAACAATTTTATCAAATAATGATTTCCCTATGTGGGTAATAGAATCATTGTTGAAAATGCACAAAAACGTAACTAAAAGAACAATACAGGAACCTAAGAAATACCGATCACTCACATACGTACCCAAACTATCAGAACGATTCGCACGAACAAGAGCAGCATTACAACAAGCGCTACACATTAGAAATGTTGCACATTACAAAACGAACACTGAGAACTGCGCTCACTTATACAGACACCTACTCGCGGACTGAATAATTAGTTTAAGACTCCACGTCACACAGTGCAGACGTGTAAAAATTGTGCGTAAACTGTTTTTGTGAATTTTGTTAAATGATTGTATGTTAAATATTGGTGTTTATATTTTTTGTAGTTTTGCCCTGAAGACGGTTGCCGAAGAGCAACCGAAATATATCGGAAAAAAGAAACAAATTGTTTCATTTTCTATCATCCTGACCTCGAGCCGGAAACATACATCAGAAATTTATTACAATTTGTTTATATATGGGCATTTCCACCAAAAGGTCCACCAAGACCAAAAAATTAAAAGTGCTGAAAAACGCTCTGTTTTTTCAAATTTTCAAGGGGAAACAATTAAATTGAACAAATGTAAGCCAATTTTACATTTAATTACAACCCACTTCGAAATACGCAGCTTCACGGATGCGCTAGCGCGAATTTTCTAATTTGGACATAAATATTGCACATTTTTTTGATAAAAGTGCCTATAGATTGCACTTACTTTTGCTATCTAAAATCGTTCTGAGGGTACAGTAAGTTATACAAAAATGCATAAGAAACCATAAGAAACTATGTGATTGCAATTAGTCGTAAGTTTTTGCTTCGGATTATACAGAAAACACATAAATAAAATGATGGAAAAAAGTGTCGCGTTCGCAATGTCACGTATCGAATCATATTTTATTTTGAAATAAAAAAAATTATGAAAATTTTTCGATCAAATAAATTCTAATATACAGATAAAATATTCAACAACATTTTAAAACTAGTTGCACCAAATGGTTTTGGGAGATCTCGCTGAGTTTTGCTTTTATATTGATGGCCAAAAACACCACTTCCATTTTTTGTCGCGTGCGAATCACTTTTTGATTGGCTTTATCTTGGAACCAGCACTAGGTGTATTCTACTTTTTTCCCACTAAATAAAGTGCTGCGAAAGTGCTATAAGTTAAAGTAACAAAGGAAAAAAAAATTATTTTAATTTGACTTCTATTCCACTTTAAATGCGTACGACTGTCGCGTTCGACATCATGAAAATACCCATATGCAATTTAGGAATATACTAAAAATCTTCTGACATTCAGCCATGCTACCACTTTCGCTTTCGCAAAAATTTTGCGATTTGAATCCGGTTTTTCGACCAAATTTGGTCTTCAAATCGCAAAACTTTTGCAAAAGTGAAAATGGTAGCATGGGTGATTATACGATTCCTATACAATGTTGATGCTTCTACTAGAAATTTGAAAAGACTACACCAATTTTCTCCGTTTTAAATTTCAATGGTTTGTTGTTGGCTTATTTCTCCTTGCTGACAATACAATAACCTTTCTAATTTCCTGTAATATTGGGCAAACTGCAATAAAGTGAAACGTGTCTTTTTCAGCGTTTAAATTGCAGAGGGTGCAGATGACTTTCGTGTCGTTGACATATGGGCGGGAACGTAGGTTCAGCATTTCACATCTAGCTTTGAATACAAATGAGGCTGTTTTTGTCGTAAAAATAGTGATTTTCCCCCAATGAAAGCTAGCTTGCTGCATAAAATAAGAGTGAGATTTTTGAATAGTTCCTTCCAAAATTAGTCGATAAGATCTCTCCCATGTATTCGGATTATTCAACTCCAAATTTACATTCAGGCCTGTTCCCGTTTTCGATTTCGATCAAATCATGCGGAATCGGAATTGTTGAATGTACTCGCTTCAACTTCAAAATCCCATATACCTTCAACCTTCATTCGAAAGCCGAATTCTGTAATTGTTTCTTAGAAATCGCAACTCTTAACAATTCCAATCAATCGAATTCGGAAACGGAAACAGGCCCGATTATGCTGTTCTGCAAGAGTTCTCCATGATTCAAAGCACTGGGATCGATTCAACAGCAGTGATTTGGCAACAGCAGAAGCTAAGCGGGTTTCAGGCATTTGAAAAATCTTTCTCACGTGGGAGAAATGTAAATAAACCAAGCGTTTGGGTATAGAGGGTTGAAAGACCAGTTTCTACAAATAGGGCATAGTTCGGAGTATTGCGAGGTAACCTAAATATTTTCTTTAGAAAAAATCGAAGAAGCTTCTACACTTCGTCATATTCGAGAAAGTCCCAAATATGATTGACCGGGCAGTGGCTTCAAACATTCTATATTTCACACTTGGTAGTACATTTTGTTTTCCCAGTAGCGTATTCCAAAAACAGTTGAGAGCCTTGATAGTCTCACGAAGTTTCAGCAGAAGCTAAGTTTTAAATGACATGTTGGACGTGACGTATGAAACAATAGTTTTAGTTTTAGGTCATGCAAAATCTGCAATTATGGCTATTTGGCAAAATTTTCATCAAAATTTGGGCAAATTATTTGCCTGTAGGACCTTAGCTTAACGAGTTCGAGAAGTACGGTGGCTATGGGCTGGCCGGGTCTGATCTCTATACGGCGTGAAATGGTCGAAGCAACAGAGTTATATGATTAGAGTCTTAGTGTAAAGGAAAAGAATCTTAGCTGGATTATTTTAAAAAAGGAAATTTGTCTTATATGGTATATTCTCAAGGCGAATGGCTGAACCATCTAAAAAGGGCATTTGAAAAGAGGTATCCCAAAGTCGACGCAACTGAAATTAATTGTATATGCTTTCGCCACTAGAGTATCAGCACTTTAAGTGGTAAAGTTCTCTTCAAACCGATAAGATCCCCCAATTTGAATTCAAATCCAATGAAGATGACATGGGCCATCTCTAGGGTATAACTGAAAACAAGCGCATGGTTGTTGGGCAGGCATCAGGCCACAAAAGGCACACGAGAAGAGAGGGGGGCGGCAAGGGGGACAGGACAAGTCGTCCTTTTTGTTGGCCGGGCCTGGTGCCACTGTTGGCTTTTGTTTTAGCCAACTACCTTCAACTGGCTGTCGCTGTTGCTGCTGCCGCTGTTGCTGCTGCTGCTGCTGGTGCTGCTGCTGCTTGTCGATGATGAAGTGGTCGAGGATGACGATGTTGCCGCCGCCGCCGCCGCGTCGTTTGTTGTTTCGGCTGCTGCTCCCTGCTCTTCTGCTTCGTGTGTGCGCGCGCGGCGCATAATATTCCACATGCCACTGCCGCCACCACACGCACATACATATACCGAGGAGCAGCAACAGAAGATGTGGCAGCAGCGGCAGCAGCAGCAGCAACAAGCGCACTTTAAGTGTAGCAAAATGGACTGCAAAACAGTGTACAGTACTCAAAACGCCACATACATACAAATACCAGAGAGCAGCAGCAGCAGAAGGCAACGATGGACCCCAAAATCTTTCTTTGACCAAATGCACATTGCATTTCGCACACCCCAAATAGATGCGACGACGACGGCTACGACGACGACGGCTACGACGACGACTCTCCCCAGCTGACTACGCTTCTCTACTAATTACAACGATGTGTGTGATGGTGATGGTGATGCGGTGCCTGCCTTTGTGAGAGAATAGTGACAGCCACTACGACGGAACCTTATAATTGGCTTAAAGAGCAACCAGCAAAAACCGAAGAAAACACCAAACGTAGACAATGAAGTGAAGAAAACTACCACAGAAAAACTTGTGCGGAAAACGAAAAAACAACTTAACTTGATATAATTGAGAGTTGAGACGAGCCCAACTGCAGGCAAATCATTCACACCTGCAGCTGCATTAAAAGAGAAGAAGCCTTGAATCATTGGCCCAGAGAAACACGACACAAACAGACACTAGTAGTTGACTTGACAGTATAAATGAGAAAGAGAAAGGGAGAAAGAAAGTTTTTCTAAAATTTACCCAAATGATTTAAAAACAACATACAAATTAGTGAGTTTGCAACAGAATGCGTTTCATTGAGAACTAGGGCAAATTTGCAAATTTCGGTATTTTTTGGTCCGTTTGATCAACACCTCCCATTTACCTCCCGTCTATTTGTCCATCTTCATGTCAATCAAAACTCATAAAAGAATTTTTTGCAATTTTCTAATATTTTTAAACCGATTGACCGACACACTATGGGCCCAAATCATAAAAAAAAGGCAACCAATTTTTTTTAGGAATTTTTAATGGTTGGAATAGTTGTAGTGGTACATCTAGTTTGCATTGTGACCGTTAATAAGGGGGAAGTATCCCTACCTGGCTCAGGTATGAACTCCGTTCGTGAGTGTCGAGCGTGCCTCATCTTTTACTCGTCACGCATCGAAAATAACACAACATTCAGAAGCGTATAGAATCGCGAAAAGTTAAACGATTTGGATTCTACAAGATGGATTATATTCCAAAAAGAAATTATTATTAACAATGCATGAAATAGTGAGTCATTAATAAAAGTAGAGGTTTTTTCTTGGTCACATTCTGAAAAGCAATAAATCAAAAATCCTATAAGATTCTGCTCTCAAACAAAATAAGAATTGTTGTTTAGACACTTCTTCAAAACATACCCAAAGCTTAGCTGCGGATAGCTGCAGATTCAGTATCGGTGATGATTTTTGTGCGGTAATGCGTGAATTTTCTGCCGTTGTTTGTAATTGTCGCAACATAATATATATATATTCGACAGAACTCTTCCCAATTCAACAAACAATCTTTTACTTAAGTATTTTGGCCCGCTGAGCACGAAAATCGATCGAATAGTTATCGAGATATTATCGATAAACGGGTTTTTCGATGCTGCCTCCAAAATTTTGTCAAAATCGGATTACTATATCCTATGGCTGGCATAGTACCGATTGGTCGAAATAATATGAAAGTTCAAATGATGGGAAAACAGCTCGGAGTTTTTCGAAAACTCTGAAATTTCCGCTTAAATAACTGGAGTTGATGAAGAATTGATGAAGCGAGACCATGTTGTATTGCAGGTCATTTCTTGTGGTTTCCAAATCAATGTACCAAAATTTCGGCAATACACTGAAGATACTGCACGAAAATTTGTCGAACTATATTCATGGTATTTCATGCCAACAACAGTACACAAAATTCTTATTCACGGTCACGAAATTGTGGAATCTTCGATACTTCCTATCGGGCAAATGTCTGAAGAAGACCTGGAATCATATAACAAGAGCATCAAAAGATTCCGAGAAGATTTTTCACGAAAATGTGACACATAAAACGCACATGAAAGACATTTTTTGCAGAGTTTTAGTAACGTTAGATCCAGCTGTATCCAGTTTGCAAAAACCTCCTCCGAAGAAACTAAGATCGCTATCCCCGCAGTTGAACTGTTGATTCCACCTTCAGTTCTAGAGTCAAGTCAGATTTATACTAACAATACAAGCCATGCATCTGACGATAATGACTAATTAGAGGACAACGATTGGGGTTAAGAGATGTTAAAGGTATAAAAAAGAATGTAAGAATATAATGTCATCATAATAATGATCAATTACTATATTCCAATCCTCTTCTTCACAAATCTTGAAATGTCAATTGTCATTACATTTTCCATTCAATTTATTCATAATTATAATTTCACAACATATTCACAATCGTTTTTGAAGAAATTGCCCGCCATATTGGATCCGCCATTTTGTTTTTCTATCAACTCAAATACGTTTTTCGATTTTTGGCCAGCTTTTTGGGATTTGGGAACACTGTTCGACACCTCCTATTTACCCGTCTGCAATTGCCAATTTTGAGAATTTTTATATCAATTGAGGAACTATCTAAGGAAGCAGCTGCAGCATACCAGAAAAATATATAATTGCAACCAACAATACAGATTTGATTCACAGGTTACTTTTAAGCTGTAATCCTTTTGAAACTTAGTGTGGTACTTGTAATAGAAAAATCAATTTAATGAAAGCTGTGTGTACCATTAATGGAATAATGAACGGAAAGTGTATTGGGTATAATCCGAATATATTATATTACAGCAAATCATTATTATAGTTAAGATCACTTATATTCATAGCTCGTAAACAATTCTCAACATTATTTTCAGTTCGCTCTGCTCTTATCACTGGCCGAATGAACCAAAAAAAATGGGATCGGGCTTCCCTTAACCGAATGTGTGCAGCAATCAATCACTGATCGAGCTGCCAATGTGAGAGAGCGCATATACCCTGCAGGGAAAGTGTCTAGTTTACAACCAGAAATGTTCCGTCTCTAAAAACTTGCAACAGGTTGCACTTCCTATCCAAATCAATGTATTGAAGTCGTCCATTTTACACAGACATGTCATAGGCAGGTGACAATTGTCCCCGGCAGCAGCCATTTTCAACCAGTTAAATACCAGTTGACCTTTGAGTGTTCCTAATGACAGTATGTTTATGTGAACTACTCAGCACAATTCGTTTGCAACCAGTTAGAGTTGAATTGGATTACAACAAATTAGTACAGGGTGGTCCATCTAGTGTTTGGAATTTGAACTATTCATAATTTGACTTTAAAATCGTCAAATGTCATTCGGAAAGCGTTCTAATATTTAGTAAAAACTTTGGGATTTATGAAATGGGTCGCTATTCGCTTGAAGAAAGTTGGGAAATATTAAAAGCATATTTCCACAGTGGTGAGTCCTCGGCTCAAACTGGGCGAAATTTGAAAAAAACATTTAACAAAAAAAATGTTCCGAAAACTCAATTTGTATATCAATTCGTGAAGAGAGTGCGTGAAACTGGAATGTTGATGGATAAACCAACCCGTGTACGTACTCGTCCGGTGCGCTCGACCGAAAACATTGCTGCGGTTGCTTACAATGTGCGTGAACAACCATCGACGTCAACTCGCCATCGATCTCAACAATTGGACATTTCGCGCACTTCTTTGATGCGAATTTTGCATATAGACCTTGCCATGAAGCCATACAAAGTTTAATTGGTGTAGCAGCTAAAGCCAATTGACCATCCGAAGCGTCTACAGTTCGCAAATTGGGCAGAAGATCGTTTGGCCGAAGATGGTGAATTGTACCGAAAAATCATTTTTTTAGGATGAAGCACATTTCCACCTCGGTGGTTATGTTAATAAACAAAATTGTCGCATCTGGGGCACAGAAAATCCGCATATCGTCGTCGAGAAACCAATGCACCCACCCACGTGTCACTGTTTGGTGCGGATTTTGGTCTCTAGGCATCATTGGTCCATTTTGCTTTGAAAATGAATAAGGAGCCACCGTGAATCGTGAATGGTGAATGTTAAGTGATTCAAGGAAATTGAAGCCGAAGACTTGGTTTCAACAAGACGGCGCTACGTGCCACACAGCGCACGCCACAATTGATCTTCTGCGCTCTATCTTCGAAAATCGAATAATCAGCAAATATGGAGATGGGAATTGGCCGCCAAGAAGCTGTGATTTGACACCGTTAGACTATTATCTTAGGGGAGCGGTCAAGGACAAATGTTATGCAAACAATCCTGAAACAATTGATGAGTTGAAGCACGAGATTCGAGTTGCAATCGCTGACATACGTGCCAAAACAATTGAAAATGTTCTCAAAAATTGGGTAGATCGTATGGGCTACTGCAAAGTCAGCCGTGGTGGTCATTTGACCGAAATTGTTTTCATAAATAACCTCAAATAAATTTCATCATAAAATAACCTTTCAAAAATATCAAGCCTTTTTTTTATAGCAAAATTAAATTCCAATTTTTAAATGGATCACCCCGTATTTCAAACGAACATTTCTTCCAAGCTAATATTTGTTGTTGCCCAACTCACCCGAATCTAGCTGTTTTGCTACCAGTTATATTCTACTAGCATTCTAACTAGGTGTAGGACAGTTTTGTTTTGTTACTAGTTGACAATTTCTCTGCAGGATAGTTTATCGCCTTCATTCATATTGTTACACACCGATGCATACATACGAAGAAGACCTATTGAATGCGTGAATTTCGCCAAAAGGTCCCAGTCAGACCTAAGAGGAAAAAAAAACAAAAAAATTGTTCTCTCCTCTTACAACCAAAGAGAAGCAGTGACCGCTGTTAAAGGTTGTTTTGGTACCTTTATTCAATGTGCCGGGCGAAAAGTGTTATTTTCTGACAATGGCAAACGGGAAACCGATTTTTGCGACCTCTGCTTATATTCCAAGTTTCAGACCGTGAACTTTTCGGAAGTATTTTTGGCCGTACTCTTCATATAAACGCACTGTGATATGAAAACTACTGTCTAAATTTGAGACTTCTATCTCTGACCGTTCAGGCTGTGCGTAGATTTAAAATGAATCAGTCAGTGTATCAGGACACAATCATTTATAGTTAAAGAATACAATTACACTGGGCAACAAGGTCCAGTATATTGAAGGGTTGCCGGTAATTTTAGTTAATTTTCGTTTGCTGATTACGAATCTGGTTTCAGAAATTTTCAGTAATTTGAGCTTAAGGTTGCAAAAAAATCATTTTTTACACTTTTTAGACGCGTTTTATGGGCTGTGTTAAGCTCAAATTCATAAAAAAATCTCGACGTGATGGACCATTTCTGAAAACAGATTCGTGTTTAGCATATGAAAATCATCTAGAATCACCACCAACCAAAACTGATTTTGTTGCCTTGTGTAATTTGCCCCGAGGTTTGGTTTGGTGCCTAAAAGCAGGCAATACAAGTTTCAACAAATTGGCTTTAACTGTAACTTGATTTTTGAAATTGGTAGCTGATTTTAGCTAAAAATCTAGTGAACTCACAAGAAGGTGAATGATAAGAACGGAGGGGGTGGGGGGGGAGAGAAGATATACATACATACATATGTAGACATTTAGGCATGGATGAACGTTTGCACTATTATTGGGTAATGGAAGCAAGTGCGATGTATTATGTTTGTATGTATGTATGAATGTGGCAAAAAGGGCTAAACACATATTGGAAAGATAGGGGGGGGGGGGAGGGGATGATTAAGTGAGATACAGAGGGCCCAGCCAACAGTAACCAGTTTTGCCATATACATATATGTATAAACATATATACAAACATATGTATGTAGGTGTATGTATGTAGCTACAACAACAACAACTGCACGAGTAGGCAACAGCACACACAGCCAAGCAGCAGCAAGTCGAACACAATCGTCAAATACACAAAATCCACTTTGCAAATCATCAAGCGATGGATCGGGTCCGGGTACGGGTCCGGGTCGGGGCCTTTTGGGTGTCCGCGTGCAACATGCAACTTGAGAGCTGCTTCTGCCGCTGCTTTCCAGCTTACACACCACGTTCCAGTGTTGCACAAATGCAGCACCAACTGGTGTAAGCCCCACTAAACTACACTTCCAGATTAAACAGAAAAAGCTTCCAAATTAGCTCCAATTTTTGTACTAAAGTCTCCTGCAAAAATGAGCTTTAATGTGTGTCTGTATGTATGCATACAAATAAAAATAATAAATAATAAGAAAAAAAGCAACCACAAACAGTTAAAGTTCTTCTCGCACATCAAACACACGCCACAGTCCAAGCAACAACTTGCAACAAGTTTGAAGTCGCATGCTAAAAATAAAAACCAAACAGACAGAGCGTAAAAAGAGCGAGAGAGACAGCTCCACTCAGCGCCCCCAGAGAAAACGAGCGAAACGAACAACAACAGCAAAAAAAAAAAAAATGTAATACGACAGTGATTACGCGATTTTCCATAATAAATGTTGTGGCAAAGGCGACCTTCCGGTTATGGCTGACACGGACGAACACCGCCGAGCCACGACCACGAGCACTTGTTCGGGGCATGCCGATGATGACGTTTCGGTGGGCTACGACGACCTTCCTAAGCGGCTTACGCTCTCGCTTGATGGCTGGCTCTCTCGTTCCCTCTCTGTTGCTCTCGCTACGTAGCGGAAAATGTCGGTAAACAACCGGTTTTTTTTTTTTCTTTCTTTCAATTGCTCACACACACTCAAAAAGGGCAAACGACAACAGCGCGCAATGGGGCGCGCTTTGCTAGGCACAGTGGGGCAATGCGCGGTTTAAAATGTAAAGAAAAGTGGTGAGCTCTCTGTTTAAAATAGTAATCTTGGGTTCAGATCTTAAAGATAAAAAGATTTTTTTAGAGGTTTAGAGGCAAGATTCGCTACAGGGGTCACCAGAATATTGCATGGTTCACCAAGTAACTTTGACTCACACCCATGGGGACCACCTTGAAAGTAACCATAGCATTCGATGTGAATCCAGATTCATCACGAAAGATATGCATTACCTAGCGGATCAGTGGGATCTATACCAAAAAACAACTTTGATGACCTAAATTTGCCTTTAATTTCTACAAATATCGATTCAAGTTAATGAAAATATGCGTTTTCGATTCCTTAGAACCTGTATTATACCTCTAACAACCAATTTTTTTTTTAAATTTAAACCTAAAATACCGTTTACGGACCCTTAGGCCCTATGCACATGGCTCGTATCGTCATCGTAGCGATTTCACGTACAAAAGGAATCAAATTTGATGTCGGATACTAGAGTTTGAAAAGACAACTACTTCTCGGATGTTTATACGATCGAAATCGACCAAATAATTTATAATTTCATGGCGCTTGGTGTGAAACTGGCACACAATTTTATACCACATATCAGGACTGGAAATTGTACGCTTTGTAATATGAGGGTGCGTGAGTACATAATACACTTTCTTGTTGACTGTTTCATTATAGCAGAGAGCAGACAATTTTTCTTCGGAGGCACTGGTTTTGGAAGAGAAATGATCTTAGATCTCTTAAATGGAGCAAAATGGACGTTCGCCAAATATTTGCAAACGAGCTCTAAAACAAGGTGGCGTGAACCGAAAGTGTGGAAAACGATATAAAAGACCGACAAGTCACTTGATCACCAGAGCTTAAAGCGCAAAGGTAAGCCAGAAGAAGTACTAAGCGTCTGTAGTTCTGAAGCAGTCGTGTCTCCACCTTGTTCTTGTGTATCTTGGATCGCCAATCCTCTCCAGAGTTGTAAAACTCCACGGAACAGTCGTGCATCCACATTATTCTTGTTTATTTTGAGTATTTCCGAGGATCAATCTTACCCAGAGCTGGAGTCCGCCCAAGCTGGATCACCCAGCGATCAGCCGGACGATTAATAGATCTCGTAAGCTTGCACACTTAGCATAAGCACGACTATAAGAAATCAAAAATTTTTGTAACCCCGAACTCGGCGTGCACTACCCAGGCCAGAGTTCGTTACAAGTTTCTCTGCAAGATTTTAATTTTATACCTAATAAAAATTTCTTAATTGAACTACTCCATAAATTAACTTTTTATAGTATTTGAATTTACAATCAAATTTGGTCCCACTGTGCGCCACTATGCATTGCTGTCGCATTTGCTGGATGAGAGTCAGCAGTCGTCGTCAGCAATTCGTCCCCAAAGCCAAAAAGCTTTGCTCACAGCGTGCGCTTTGTCTGCGCTGCCTTCGTCTGCCTTCGCCACCTTCTGCTATACACTTCGTCGTTTCGTTTTTACTAGGCTAATCATGTGTTCTGGTTTCGGATTTGTGTATGAGAGGAGACTTGTGCTGCCTGTTGGTGTTGGTGTGGCTATCGCGCACACACACACACACACAGACAGCAGTAGCAGTGTTTGAGCATTCATTCAACGCTTTGCTTTTGCTGCTTCGCTTTTGGGGGCGCGCGCACTTTGAGAGCTTTGCAATTTTGTCGGTCGCTTGCTGGCTGGCTGACTGGCTGGCTGGCTGGCTGGCTGACTGGCTGGTTGGGTTGTATAGGAAATATTTCACACGCTGCTTTGGCTGGGCAAGCAAAAGCAAAGCACTTGACTGTTGAGTGGCGGTTGTTGTTGTTGTTGTTGCTATTGGTGAAATGTTGGGGTTCGTTGCCGTCGTCGTTCGTGTTGTTATCATTTTCAGTTGCTGGTTGTCGGTTGTCTGGCCAGGGTCTGGGGGGTTCTCTCTTCGGCGTGCGATTGTAATCGGTTTCAGTTCATTTTCATTTAAATAGAATTAAATATGGTAAATGATGAAATCAAGGGACGGGGCGGGGGCCCATGACGGACGCACATATGTCGTGTGGTGAGGTTTTGTTTTTGTGGTGAAGGTGAGTGCTGCGACGACAACGCCAACGACGACGAGACCCAGACCAGACTCGGCCAGACTAGCCAGCCAGGCAGTCAGGCGTCGGCATTTGTTATTTTGGAATTGTAATCTATATAATAAATAAATAATTTCAAATGTACACACACACAGACATTTCAAATGACTTGTCCTGCTGGCTGTCCTGGAGTTTAGTTTTAAACTAAACTATTTAGTAACTAAATCTCATCGAAATCGAGATTCGATATTCGAGGGAAAGAACAGGCGCACAGTAAACGACAACAGCATAACGATTAATGAGAGAGCCCCACTAACCAGAGAGAGAGAGAGAGCTAAATCGATAAACTTGACGCTGCTGCTGATAACAAACGAACGGCACCAGACAAACAACCACCACAAAAAAAAACTCTGGGCCATCATCGTAACTGTCGGGTTACCAGCAGCGGCGGCGGCGTTCGCTTTTTCGCCCCATGCACCCATTATTGTACCTGACGCGCGCGTGTAACCGCCAATTTAACAGGCAAACAGGCAGCACAGCAAGAAGCAGAAAACAGCAAGCAACAGCAGGCTGTTGCTTAACATGGCCAAAGAGAGAGAGAGAGAAGAGAAATAATGAGAGCACAAACTGAGTGCGAGAGTATTTTAGGGTTGTCGAAGCGCAGAAATATGATTGTATGGTGGCAGTTTAATTTTTACAAATTGCACTTGGGCATGGATCAAAATAAAAATCCTTCTTAATAGATTCGGTTTGGGTTTTTTGTATTCCTCGAATCGAACCATTCATAACCTCACGAACCTAAAGCTAAGTTCACACAGGCAAATAATTTGACAAATTTTTACGAAATTCTTTTGAAAACTTGACTAAATATAGTTATGACTGCAGATTTTGCAGGACTTAAGACATAAACTATGGTTCCATTCATTAATAATTTGATCAAATATGTCTGAGAAGTTCGCCAAATTGGCCAATTTATAGCCTGATTCCACTGACATATATATGTACATTTTCAAATTTGATAATTCCACTGGAAATGTACATTCTCAGCCGAAAAAAAGCAGAGTATGTTTAGGTGAAATATTCATACAGCTATGCTCCCATTTTCGCTTGCGCAAAAAGTACGATTTTAAGTCCAAATTTGATCCAAAAACCGGTTTGAAATCGCAAAAGTGTTTGGGTTTTTTAAATACAGAAAAATTGATTCTTCTCGATGTTTTGAAAACTGATGGAGAAAAACCGAGACCAGTTTTGTTATCAGTGCACAAAACTGGAACAGAATTTAATACAAAAGTGGTCATTTTGTTGGCCTGTGTTATCGGAACAGCTATCCCCCATTTTAAGGATGTGTACTATCAAATGTGGTCGGGCGTGGCGTACCAGTAGTATGTGTGGCTGCTGGTGCGGGAGGCTGTGGGTTCGATCCCGCCTCGGACCATCTAATAGAAAAAGTTTTTTCTTTCTTTACAAAAAAAGCTTTGACACACCCGGTCACCTTCACCAGCTACTGGCGCCAGCTGTGAAGTAACTAGCCATGAAAAAGCAAAAATTCTCTTCGCCGAATCGTTCGGATTCGGCGTTAAGCTGTAGGTCCCTTTCTGTTGTGCGAAAAATTATAAGCACACACGCCAAGAGATTGAGAGAAGCTTGGTCCTGACCCTCTTGGAGGTGCTGTTTGAACCAATTTTACATTTACTAGCAAATGAGTCAAGGCAATTATTAAGTAAACAGATGCAAAATTCTTCTTAAAAAATATGAATAATATCTGAAGAAAACAAACAAAATAATAATGTTTCGCTTTAAGAAATTTGAATAAAAATTCAAAACACTCGACAACCCTAACCAGCTGAGAGCTCGTTCGCTCATTATGGTGCTCTCTCTCTCTCTCTCCCTCTCTGTGCAGACACCTTCTATGCCGCCTATTTGCTCCGTTACTCAACAAACAATGAATAAAAAATACTCTTAATATTTGCAAATTTTTAAATACTTCCTCCCCCCACCAGAAATAGTTTCAATATTGTTTGTCTAATAAAAAGAAATTGTATCGCAAGACAATATTTACCTACACCCGATTTATGAGCAAAATTGTTTAAATTTTGTTGTATGGCGCGTATGCCAAGTGCTGGGTGTTGAGGAAATGCGAGCAGGCAAACTTTTGACTTGCCAAATCAAACTGTGTGAGAGGAGGAGGGGGGTGGTGGCGTTTGAGTGAGCGCGTGTGTGTCTGTGTGTGTGTGTGTAGCACAAACATATTGCGACACTTGAACAAAAAATATTTGCTAATTGAAAATGTAAGCAGCAGAGGACAAAGAAAAGACAGCTAAGCGGCGCTTTGAAGTGGTGGGTGGGAGGAGGGGTTAGAATGGTATGCAAATCAGACAATGAATGCGAACGAATATTATATAAATCATGTTAATTGGGTGTGCCAAAATAACAACTTTGTAAATCATATGGTCTCTCAGTCAGTGGTACAGTGAAAACTTGACGGAACAAACGATAAGTAAAATTTACAAAAGAAAAAAAGGAGTATAGCAGAGACGCTCAGAGACAGCTTACGGCAGCGTAGACACTCAAAGAAAGAGACAAACACAATCTACGTTGAAAACGACGCATACACATCTGTGTTGTTGCGTTCGCAATTGCAAGAGGCAAAGGAGGGAAAGCGAAGAGTGGATACATATGAAGTTGTAGTTGAACCAATAACCACAACTGCAATGAAACAGTCCTAATTCCCAAACGGCTGCAACCCTAGTTTATTTCCTCCAGGGTTGCCTAAACTAAAAATAAAATGTCCTAGCTCTGGTTAGCAGGTTGGATCAAAAACTAAGCGATGGTTTTTGTTTATAAAATTTGAGAATTGAGGTTTTTTAAACCGTCATTTTTTTCAGAAAGGGACTTTGAAACAAGTGAAAAAGTCTGTCAAGCCAAACCTTCGGTACAGAGTATAAAAAGAAAAAGCGTTATTAAAAAAGAAATTCGGCTCTGTTCTAAATTCCGCTAATTCAATAAGCTTATATACAGTATGTCAAGAAAGTGTTTTGAAACAGGAAAAAATTTGAATTAATAAATATTAAATGACCCATTTCTACTGAAACTATTTTTAAGTGTAGTTTTGATTGGTGACCTCAAAAATAAATTAAAAAAAATTTTACATTACAATGTTTTTTAAATATGCATTTTTTTCATTTTTTCGGTGTGTGCACTTACATTTTATGCCATATCTCAATTCACATTCGTCAGATGGTGTCAAGCAAGATATGAATCGAAAGGTAATTAAATTGTCAATTATAGCGTAGAACATTGATTTCAGATCGGTTTAAAAGTTTGAATACAATGACCAAAAATACTTTAAAAAATCGTTTTTTTTTCTCGAAAATGCAAAAAATTTAATTTTTAATCGCCTAGGAAAAATATAAAAAAATCTAAAAAAATTATTATTATTTTCGACTTAAGAATTGCACTTATACAAAGATAATAAGGTATTGATGAAGAAAATCTATGAAAAAATATTGTAGTTGGATCAATTTAAGTGAAGGAACTCATAGTCAAATTTGAGTATTTTAAGTGTTAAGAAAATTTTTTTTAAATTTTTCTTTGTCTTTTGGTCAATATTAGAAGTGGGCGAATAGCCAGAACAGAAAAAAAATCACAGAACAGGAAAGAATTCAAAGGAAGTGAAAATGTATTTTTAAAAAATCTCAAAAATACCACTTTTTCAGCACTCAATTGCTGATCGATATATTATTTACTTCGCAGAAGTGCGAAAATAGTTTTTTTGAATTTTTCAATATTTTTTTCTAGGCGTGGAAACGAAATTTATTGCGTTTTCGAGCAAAAAATATATTTATTTTATATATTTTTCATTATTGTATTCAAACTACTTAACCGATTTGAAAATTGTGTTTTGTGCGATTATTGACAATTCAATAACCTTTCGATTCATATCTTGCTTGACTTCATTTGACAATTATGAAGTGAGATATAGCTTAGAATGTAAGTGCACCTACCGAGAAAATGAAAAAAAATTCATATTTAAAAAACTTTGCCATGAACAAATTTTTGAAATCGATTTTTGAGATTACCAATCATAACTGCACTTAAAAACAGTTTCAGTAGAAATTAGTCTTTTTGGTTGTAAACTAGTGTAATTAATAATAAAATATTACTCAATGAATAACCTTTTGAACTCTAATAAGACAAGAATTAGTATGAGTATTTGAAGAAACTTTGTTATGTTTAGCTTTCAAAAAAGAATTGGGTTATATTTGTTTTGTTTAATTATTAATAAACAATAATTCGCTGTACTTTTTTGAACAAATGTAGTTCAGGATCTGTTTTCATTAAAATGTAGATTTTTTCAAATATATTTTGTAGCCTTTGTTTCCTAAATTCAGCCTTTTCGAATTTTTTTGGAGCATTTTATTTTTTCCCTTCGAAGTCGCCCTTCTAAGGCAAAAGTCTTTTCCTTGCATCAACTGAATTTTTGCCTGCTAAGTGCTTACATTTTGACTGTGTTAACGCGAGTGCTTGATATTCGTAGTTGAAGTTTTCCCGAGGTTCCAGGCAAAGTAAAGTTAAAAATAAGAATTGTTAAAAGCAAGGCTGCAAACCGGTCCGAAACTGAATCACTTAGAACCGGTTCGGTTCGGGTTTTTTGGGTCCGACGAACCGGACCATGACTCCTCGAACCTGAACTCGGGCCGGACCACTATTTCGAAAAATTAGGTTCGGTTCACAAAATTAAGTAGATTTTCCAATGACACATCCAGGGGAATATAGAAATTCCTTGTAATCTGACTGCTCCTACCGTCGATAGCGGTTTTTTTAGGAAAGTTCAGTTTCATCAGAAACTCCGTACTCACTATATAAAATCCATTTCATTACTACCAAGTGATTTTTAATTACGCTTGCTTTTCATTTCGAGCAATTATTCTAAAACTTTTAGCAAAACATTCTTTATTATTATCTCGATAAACGTTCTTCTATTATGAGCTCAGTACCAATACGGGCTGCAGTGTTCTTAGACCCGAGATTTCAAACTTAGTTAACTTTTGACCAAAAAAAAGTAGCAAAGCAGCACATTACAGACATTGAGAGTTTTCAAGATTCAACTTTAAATGACTCAACGTCTGATTGCGAAGAATAGAAGTTTAGGAAAACAATAATAAATTATTAGATCTGTAATGATGTTTTAGATTCCTTCGAAAATTGTCAAAGAGAACATACATCAACAAATGTTTTATATTTTTGGAAAGGTAAAAAAAACGAGGACTTTACAAATATTGCCTTAACTATAATTGCTGTGTCAGCAACTCAGGTAGCAGTTGAACGAGCCTTTTCAACACTTAAGTTGGATCTTTCCCAGAAGATATAATGTTTATTAACTTAAACTAAGCACTTCTCAAAAGTTATAAATGCCAGCTAATGAATTTGATAATTCAAATTGCATTATTGAAATAAAGAATATTATTTAAAAAAAATAAGTATTAATAAATCGACTCTAAACTCTTCTATTATGTTCAAGCAACATTACACTTTTTAACTCTGAGTGCTATAAGAATTATCTTGCCCGGTGCAAAATTCAATTTGCAGAGGACCCTAAACAATTCTATAGCTTTGTGAACTCTAAGCGTAGATCTTCATCACTACCTTCTTCTTTTTTTCTGGGTGACCAAAAGGCTGGCAATTATTTCGCTGCCGTCGACCTATTCGCAGACTTTTTTCAATCAACGTATTCCTCTATCCAGTTTACTAACACTTCTTATCCTTATACCATTCCTTCTTCTAACTCGATTTGTGTTCCCTCAATTAGTGAAAGCTCCCTACTTTCGCATTTGAAATCTCTAAAATCCTCATACTCCCCTGGCCCTGACAACATTCCTAGTTGTGTTCTCAAAGAGTGCTGTAGTTCCTTATGCAAACCTTTGCTTAAGATTTTCAATCTATCACTTGATTCTTCAGTCTTTCCAACTCTTTGGAAAGAGTCCTATATTATTCCTCTTCATAAAAAAGGTGGAAAATCTGATATTTCCAATTACAGAGGCATAGCTAAGCTCTCCGCTATTCCTAAATTATTTGAAGAGATTATAACCTCCACCTTGCAGCATTATTGCAAATCGATTTTATCACCTTTCCAGCATGGGTTTATTAAGCGTCGGTCAACTGTGACAAATTTGCTTGAATTTACTTCATTGGTTAATGATGGGTTCCTTAAGAAAAAGCAAACCGATGTCATTTACACCGACTTTAGTAAGGCTTTTGACTCTGTAAACCATGATCTTCTCCTCTATAAGCTTGATCGGTTAGGATTTCCCGCCTCTTTTCTGCTCTGGATTTCGTCCTATTTAAAAAATAGAACGCAGAATGTTATATTACGTTCAGACACTTCAAAGCCCGTCTCTGTAACGTCCGGTGTACCGCAAGGTAGTCACCTTGGTCCTTTGTTTTTTACTCTTTTTATTAATGACCTACCCACAATACTATCTTACTCTCGGATACTTATGTATGCCGATGACGTTAAACTTATTTTATCTTTCAATGACCCGACACATTCCATTAGATTGCAAGATGATTTAAACTCCTTGCAGTCCTGGTGCTTGATTAATCAATTACACCTTAATTGCTCCAAGTGCATGTTTATGACTTTCCATCGTTGCAAACCTTCGCTGGCTATTTATACGATTGGCAATGAACCTCTGCAACGAATATCTACAGTCGTTGATCTTGGAATTCTTTTTGACCCCGAATTGAGTTTCAATCCTCATATCTCCTCTGTTGTTAATAGGGCGAATGGTGTACTTGGATTCATTAAACGTTGGTCGAAGGAATTTAATGATCCATACACCACAAAGCTCCTGTACACTGCTCTAGTCCGTCCTGTACTTGAATACTGCTCGTCCGTCTGGTGTCCGCAATATAAAAAGCATATCGATCGTATTGAATTAGTACAAAAGCAATTTTAGCTTTTTGCTCTTCGTGGACTAAATTGGGACCCCAACCTTCTTCTGCCATCGTACTCCAGCAGACTCTTGCTTATTAACCTTCTTTCGTTAGCTAATCGTAGAACAGTCCTAGGCGTTTCTTTTCTTCATAAGCTAATCGTTAGTGATGTAGACTCTACCGAACTCTTAGGTCGCCTTAACTTTTCCGTTCCTTCTAGGCCAACTAGAAACTATTTACCTTTAATCTTGTCCAGATGCACAACTGATTATGCCCAGCACAATCGTTTTCGGGTCTTATGTCAAAATTACAATGATCTCTATCACCTGCTCTCAACAGATCTCTCTCTCTTCTCTCTAAAAACGTCTCTCTATAATTATCTCCGGGGAAATCTCTGACCACTCCCAGCTGTGAGTAGGGGCACAGCTTGCCGGACTTGCCGGTCTGGCTAAAAAATCCTCCCCCACCGGGTCAGAGATTTTCCGGTTATTTAGTTTTAAGTTTTACGTATAAATTTTTTATTTTTAAAGTTTATTTTAAGATATTTTTCTCTCTTTCTCAGTTTTATTTTAATTTAATATATTATCTTATTTTTTTCTCCTTTGTTCCTATATAACTATAGGTTTTGGTTTTTTTTTCTCTCTTTCGAGGGAGATTCTCGATCTCTATATTATTAAAGTTTTTGTTAGCTCTAATATTGTCTCTGACTACAATTGGCTGTGAATAGGGGCATAGCTGGCCGGACGGGCAAATAAAATTCCCCCACCGTGTCGGAGTCCTTATTAGTTTATTTTGTAATTTTATTAGATTTTCTTTGATAGGCTTCCTTAGCTCATAGAATTATTTTTGTAACGTATTTATACTTTTGTTGACAACCTTTTTTTGTCAACTCTAAATAAATAAATAAATAAATAAAATAAATAAAAACCGAGGTTCGAATCAAAACCTTGGGTTCAATGGTTCCAGGAACCGGTTTGCGAACCGAACCTTAGACTTTACAACGGGAGCGAACCTTCTGCAAAATTTTAGAGGTTTGCAGCCTTGGTTAAAAGTTTTTTTTTGTGTTTTTCAGAAGACTTAAGTGAACCAACTGAATTAATAAAGTATCATATATAAGACAAGGGTTCCCCAAGCAGAGAGCGAAGCGAAAATGTGACAGTGATGCATGACTTCGGCAAGCATTCGGTGTGAATTGGCGAGTATGTTCGTGCCCAGGGGCTAAAACATTTAATTTTAAATTCTTCTCTTCTCCCTTCCCTCACTTCCTTTGCTCTCTATTATTTAGAAAACTTGTTTTTAAAATTTATTCTATTAAGAATATATTTTTGGCTTATGGCATATTCTTAGATGAGATAAAAATGTAGTTCGGCACTATATTTCATATAAATAGGACTGCCGTTCAAAAGCAATCAGATTTCAAACTGTTCAAAACTATACCGAAATAAATTTTATTCTCATCTGAGAATAGGCCTTTATAGGAAAAGTTTTCTTAATTTTAGAAAGAATTTTCCTAATTTTTAGTAAAAAAAATTTGTTGAATTATAAAAGAAGTTGATTTATTTTTAGAAAATCTTTGTTTTATTTTCAGAGATTATTTTTATTTTGCCTTATAGGCTAATCACACTGTAATAGGCGATCACACTGGTGATTGTTCTATCTGTTGCTCGAAAACAGCAACTTTTAATTCGGCAGCTTATAGCAGATTTTGACAATAATGCGTTAGTTGCAGAGATTGAAGATGATGTTTGTAAGTGGTAGTAAAATGTGATAAATGCACAAGTAATTATTTTATATTTAAGAAGCGACTGGGCATGTTTTGGGAGATGGACGTTCTCGAGAACAAAGAGAAATTCTTTAAAGAGTGCTTCGTAATGGAGTAATTATCGTTCTTAACGCTTGTAAGCAAGCTTGAAATGTTAAGAAAAAGAGACACAATTTGCCCCAACACCATTCTATCTTCCGAAGCATATTACCAAAGATTTATAGATATTATAGATGACGCATGTGAAAGAAAAAACGATTTTTCTTGGGAGCTGACATTGGATCCCAAAAAAAAATAAATAAAAAAGTTTGTATGAGATGCGGTATCTATATATGTAGTGTCTTTGATATTACGCAGATCCCTTTGATGCTCCCTTAGCAACTCCAATCGCTCACTCGCTTTGTCCACAAACTCAGCTTGGTGGACAGGCTTGAAGCGTGTTGCTTTCAGAAATGCCACAATCCGACAGCTCCGAGATGGAACTCTATAATATCATCCGATATGAGTTTCGCAACATACATATGCAATAAGGTCAAAACATGGACATTATTAAATGTCTGTTCATATAAGTCAGTAAATAATACTTAATATGACACTTCAACGTCTGTATTTCGCAATTTTTGGTTCGGAATTTTGGACATTTTTTAATTAATTATGCATATTTTGCCATTCCCTGTCGTTGACATTGTTTATGTTTCGCAGTGAATGACAAACTTTTAGCGGTGGACCAAAAACTATTGTGAAAATACTGACTGGAACGAAGTAAAATAGGAACATCCCCAGAAGATGGAATGATGATCAAATTTTTATCACGGCAAATGGAAAACCTTTGATAATGATGTTAGATGTTAGCCTATTAGAGTCCTTTTTTAAGGCGAATTTCCAAATTGTAGGTATATAAAGAAACGCGTCTTTAACATGAGAGTCGTTCGATATTGACTATTTATTTTATGAATTCATTTTCCATCACATTTTCATTGCTTTTAAAAGCAACTGTTTAGTTTATTTATTTATTTACAACAGTTAGTTGGTTTAGTTTATCCGAGCAGTTACAAAGTCTCATTCTATAAATTTTATAAAAAATTCTATAATAAATTTTGAATAAATTGTAGTATACATTTTATGTAAGTCCACTTTCAAGCAGCTGTACCATGCTTATCTCATCTTTTCCGTTTCCTACCACAGCACCAAGATGAACATTCCACCGCTTCTGCTGACCACTTTCGTCCATCTGTGGCTAAATCTCGCGGTATTTATTCATCAGTCTAAACAAAATGATATCATGGTGGACGCCTCATGGGGGTGCAGAATATTTTATGTGGCTATAATGCAACGTCTTTTTGACATTGATATAATACCGAAGGACTGGAAGATGAACCTACCGATTTTTTGGGAACTCGTAGTTGAAGCGATTATGGCCATTTTGGTAGCCGAGTTCGCTATTGTCGTGCTGTGGGGCTCAGCGGAGACTATTGCTATTCTTATTGTCAGTCATGTGTGTGACATGGGACTGCGCGAGTGGTACGCGACCATGTTGTCCGTAATCACAATGACGTTGGGTATGATCGTTTGGATGATGATGACTGGCGCCTCAAATCAGCGTGAACGACTGCTCAAACTTATGTTCCAAGGCATAACCCTGTTCCATGAATTGATTACTTATTTGTTTTTCAAAATTGTAAGCAGGAATATGCCGCGATCGATTTTAAAGACACGCTGAAATTCTGATCCGATTTACGAAGGAAAATGAACTAAAAATAAAGATTGAGCATCTTTTAATGGACTTTTTTGTGTTTTTTAAAGTAAACTTGTTAAATAGCAGCCCACTTCCCGCCCAAACGACCGAGACGCGCAGTCGCTAGCGTACGACACAAGTAAGGGTCTAATTAGTAAAAAGAGTAGTTTTTAAAGCAGGAAAGAAAGCTTCAAAGTTGATTTCTTGGTAGACTTTACGAGAGGACACGAAACTATTCATGCAAGGCATAGATTGAGATTAATTTGGCTAATTAACTCAGATAAGTCGATTTCACCATTAATTTGTCTATGTATAAAGATTACCCGAAGCATAACTCTACGGTTAATTAAAAGAAGTCTACTGGAGTAAAATGGACCTCAGGATTCCAGTTTAGGACACGAAGAGCAAACAGTAAGAGTTGCTTTCAATCACACAGCACAGATGATCCGTTTACTTAAGAATTGGACGGACAAGAGAAGTGTACACAATTTTCGTTTTAAAGGGAACGCAAATTCGTTCGACGAGCGCTTAATAAACCCAAGAACACTTCTATTCTTATTAACATTATCATTTACATAAGAGTCAAATTAAAGTTGATGATCAAGAATTACCCCTTATAGCGATCTAATGCCACATCCAAATGTGGTAAGCTTCTGTAAAATGTGTAAGGTTAGCACTTGGCGCAGTAGGCGGTCATTCCATTGAATAGCTCAGCTATCAGCAATTGCTTTCCAAATTTCAATTGCACTTTTTCATTAATTTACAGCCTCTTGCAGTGTGTAAATCCATTTCAATGATTCTGTTAGAATAAGCTTACCGATTAATTTGCAACCTCCAAAGGTAGTTTAATTTGTAATTAGTTTTGTGTAATTAAACATTAATAAAACGTTGTTCCCTATTGAGGAAGGGCTACTTGAGAGATGTCACAAAAAAAAATATATAAAAAAAAATCTTCAGTACAATTTTCAGAGTTTTGTTATTGTTTCACAAGTTTTCACATAATTTTGGTATTCACTTGTTTGGCACCCTTTTTACACTTAGTGAAGGTTTACTGTATCTCCAACATGCAAACACACAGACGCGCACGCACGCACGCTCACGGGCCTATTAAACTAAGCCCCGCAAAACAAATTAGCGCCCCCAAGCGGCCAAAGTAAAACAATAAACAACAAACGCTCTCTCGCTCACTCACTTGCTCGCTCGCTGTTTGGTCTCGCTCTCACAGAGTCAATTTCAACTCTCGGGGCAAATCTTTTAAATATGTGTGTTTGCAAGTTTGTTAAAGTTCGTCGAGTCTGTGGTTTTTCTCGTGTCACACGTTTTGAAGTTCTGTGTGTATTTTTGTTGTGATATTAATTCGCGATATATTTTTTTGTTTAAATTTCAGTTGATGATGATGATATTGTACGTTGGGGGCCCTCGAAAATGCGAAAATGCGGCCAACGTCGCTGCAATGACGCTGCAGTCTACAGAAAGTAACAGGAGCTCAGCAAAAGCTTAAAGCAGCCCAACGAGTGAACGAGCAATCTCGACAGAGAGAGAGAGAGAGAGAGAGCGCGCAAGTGGGAGCGCTCTCGCGCATGTGTGTTTGTTGTTGTTCGGCACAATGAAAATTTGATTGGCAAACTACTCCACTACCACTACAACCGATTCCGAGAGACACTTGTGATTACATTTCTGCCAAGTTTTGTTTTCGATTTAGTTTCTTGTTCTTGTTTTTTGTTTTTGTTTTATATATTAGCTCACCGATTTTCCGCCGACCAGGCAAGTGCGATGCAAAAGCCCCAAATCGCTGGCATTTCTTTTGCTGCGCATTCTTCAGCTAGTTAAATTGTAAGTTCTCTTCTTTTCTTTTACTGTTTCGGTGTAAGTGTGTGCGTGTGTGCTTTTTTATTTTTTTGTATATTAAAGCAGCTGCTGCAAATGCGCGGCGCAGCAGATGAAAACCATCACTTCCGGAGGCGCTTCAAGTACTGAGGAATGTTGTATATACATGAGAGTATGTGTGTGCAGCACAGCACCAGGCTCGAAGTCAACGTCGACGCTGGCCGCAGCGGCTGCTGCTGCTGCTGTCGCAATAGAAAGAAAGAAAAAACTCAACACAACGCGCGAAGCGAACGACGGACGACTACGACAACGACGACGCGAGCCACGCAAAATAAAAGGAAAAGCTGCAGCAAGCCAGCCAAAGCTAGCATCATCGGAGCCCCCCCCCCCCGTCGCGGCGGGGAGGCGTGGAGGGGGTGGTTAGGTGATGAAAGGACTCCTCCTCGTCGTCGTTGTTGTCGTCGTCGTCGTCGTCGTCGTCGCCGTCGTCGTTGTTACCCAAAATCAGGTTCTAACCCTAAACAGAGCCAGCCGCAGCAACTCTGGTTTGAAGGAAAGTGCCCAACTATTGCGGCGACTGGTTTTCTGGCTAGACCACCGCCTATCCATACACCCATACACACACACACACACACACATACACTGGAGCGACACCCAAGAACTCTGACACAGTTTGAGGACGGAACCAAGAAACGCGAATCAACGAAACGAATTGGATTGCACCTCGGTTATCGGTTAAGCGTTGGCCAAACAAACCAGTTAGTTGGCTAGAGATTTGCTCTAGGCAGGCAGGGTCAGGCTTAGACAAACTTAGGTTTCAGTTTGAGATTGTAAAAGGTCAGTTTTGATCATCCTGCTCTGTGTATTTCGATTGCAAGGGCAGAAACTCAGCCACATGCACCATTTTGTGAGAGAGAAAAGGTAACTGTCAAATGCCCGCCGCTGCAAAATGGTGAAAATTGCAAAAATTTTGGCATAACTTAGATGGACCCAGTTAGAGTGCTATAACTTGGAATATTTCAGAAACGAAATTTTTTTTGGATCGATCCGACCACGCCCACTAGTACCGCCCATACAACTCTCTACGTATGCGCGCTCAGATCTCAGAGATGGTAAGAGATAGACTGAGTTTGATATATAAGGAACATATACTTCTTAGATCAAATTTATTTTCAAATTTTGCCACGCCCCCTCCCGCCCCCGCAATTATGAAAAAACCTCATATCTCACACAGTTTTGCAAATAGATGGATCGTATCTTCTAAAGATATTTAGTAATCAACATTACTCATCGATCTGCCAAAGGAATGGTAAAGATCGGATAAGCGATAGTAAAGTTATAAGCAAAAGAAATTTCGCTGTTCTGCTGCTACTGCAGCAGCAAAATACACACTGAGCATACTCCTTCGCAGGTATAGAGTATATTACAGTGGAGCTTAACTGATTTTCTTACTTGATTTTTTCGCAAAAACAGCCAAAAATGATCAAAACGAGCAAAAATGAACAAAATCTATTAATTACATCGTATTATGCATCTTAAGCTTCGAGATTCTGCCAACTTTTACTCCACGGAACTCGTGTTAGGTTAGGTTCGCCTAAAAAACCACCACACCAACAGCACATAGAAACAAAGACACAACACAAAATAGCACAAACCTTTTTGATTTCCTAAAATTTACACACCTTGTGCTACATTATGCCATTTCAAAACATTAATTTTTATATATATTATATTTATAGCTGTTACGTAATTCACTTGGAAACCGGCCTGCCAACTCTCCACATATACTGCTTTCAAACTCACTTCAAATACATATGTAAGATTTTTGATATGCCCAGCGAAAGACTGCCCAGAATTGTTATCCAGCAAAACTCACTACTTCTACTTGCAATCTCGATATCAATCTTGATAGTCCTGAGTCTTGGGCAGCCTCACATAAGCTAATACTGGAAAACATCGAGTTCAGGGAAAGAGAAATCTTTCAAAATCTGGCTTCACTAAGTGATTCTAGAATCGTTTAAAAGAAACTGAACCACAATTTTGGAAAACTCAACTACTTGCAAGACCGCTTCAGCATCCAAAACGATCTCCATTATATGCAGCGCTCGATGTCAACTATAGGCCGCACACGTAAACTCCATCAATACTGATTGCACACTCTGCAACCTCCGTGTAACAGAGAATGTTTCGCATCTGATTGGGGTTTGACCAATCTTGGGGAGAGCTACGAAGTTTGTACCCCAACAAGCCTTCCCTATCGTAAACTGAAATTTTAAGATGGTTGAATGAAGAAAACAGGGACAACATGCGCTGAAATATCGCCCTGCTATTCTAAATGATTGAGAGAAGCTTGGCCTTGGCCCTCCTTTGGAGGTGCAGTTAGAGCCAATTTTACATTTGACATTCTAAATAATTACTTATAACTAGTCAATAGCTAAAATGTCACTTCTTTCTGTTTCCTTTTAATTTCTTTGTTTTTTAAATAGATATTTCGGGTTTCTTGTATTAAACTGTCAGTGTTCTCTGTCTAAAAATTAAGAAATTATATTGTTCAATATCATAAGTAATGGCTGATGGTTATAAACCAAGCCATTGTTATACCAAATAAAATACTTCTACTATTTATAGCGGTTTTTATTATTAAAAAAACTTTTTCTGGAATTTTTCTTGAAATTTTTATAGAAAAAAAGCTCACAAAAAAATTTTTTAAGCCTGCAATTTGGGTTCATTGTTCTATATTCTTTTAGAGAAATTTAGTTTCTTTCCAATATTCCAAAAAACACAAATTTTTTATTATTTATGACCAAAATTTCGACTATTCCCTCTAGTGCGCTGGCATAGGCTTCTGACTAGAAAAGGGCTCCAGAGCCAAATAGACCAAATGCTCTAAATCGACGGACCGGTTACGAGAACTCGTACTTGAAAATATGTCTTGGAATATGCGTCGATCGAGAGGATATTTCAAATTCGGAAAGTGAACGCATTTCGGCGTTGTTATTACAGCCCTGTACCCATTAAAAATGTGATAAATATTGGTTTTTGATTTTTTCATGAAGTTGTGCCAGAATGGTATGTAACAGTTCCAGAAGGAAGCATCTCTGAGTTCTATAAAGTATATATATTCTTGTATCTGTCCGTCTGTCTGTCTGTATGAACGCGCTGGATCTCAGAGACTATAAGAAATAGACGGACCTACACTAATTTTGCAAGAATGTAGATGTATACCGTACCCAGTATCGAGTTTGTCTCAGATTTGGAAAATTCCCCCTGACTCCACTCTTTTAAAAGCGATTAAGAACTATCTGACAATTCTGTCTAGTGTGAACTCGTCGATCAGCAGACGATTAGTAGAGCGTAGATGCTCAATCAAATTGTTTGTATAATATATACTGTAACATTACTTGGATCATCAGGAGAGGACACCCGACATACAGCACGTGAACTTACTTGTTATTATCTATTGAAAACGAACATATCCATTCAGCGACCATCTCTAGTTTAGACATTACTTTTAAAGACTAGTGGACTTGCTCGCAAACTTCGCACTAAAGTAAGCAACAAAGCTCTCAGTAATGGTAATAGCAATGGTTAAATCAACTGCAGCTCGTCTTGCTGATCAAGAATATATTTTAATATACCATCTGCAAGCGTATTTAGTTGTATCATTATAGAGCAGCGATGCCCAGACGTATATTTTTTATATTTTTTGCTCTTTGGGTACGTTTTGTTATTGTAATTGCACGGAACATAGGAAATCAATGATCGTATACATGCAGGGCACACATACACACTATGCTAACGATTTCGTGTGTATGCGAGGCGTAGAACAAAAACCGGTTTTGTTCTCTTCTTTGATTGGTGTTTGCGAGCGCAAGCAAGACTAGACCAACAACGAATTTCATTATTGGTATTGGTGCTTATGCTTTAGTGAGTATTGGTGCAGTGCTCTGTCGAATGCTTGGCATTTGGGCATGCCTGTTATAGAGTATTGCTCAAGCATTTGGTCCACACGTCGAATATCGTTTCTATCAAGATATACCGGAGTCGGTTCGAAAATGCAGTTATCTTCTCTTCGCACTTAGGGGTTTAAGCTGGGATGCTTAACGATTTCTGAACTTGCCTAGCTCTAAAAGACCGTAAGACTACTCAAGGTGTGATTTTTCTGCAGTAAGCTGATTTTTAATGATGTAGATTCGTCTCTCCTGCTTAAGTTTTCTGAACTGGAACGTACCCTGGTTTTTGTCCGTTGTCTTTGCAAGTGTCATGGTCCTTTCCCCGTCCTGTGTGATAACTATAACCTTTTCTACATATTGTCGTTGCATTGCTCCCGCTTCATCAATTCCTATGCTATGACCGGATTTCGTGCCTTTGCTCGTACTCTGTCCGTTTTGGCTTCAATGCTCGGCTCAAACGCATCAATTGAGTACGGTAGAGTTGGCCTGTAATGGTTTCACCCGGTTGTACCAGCTCATAGTATAACACGCCCAATTGGTCGGAATAAATACAGAGCATGAAATTGCCACCGTGAATATTCTTCTTTTTACTGCACGCAGCGAATATGTGGGAACCGACCGGATCGGATGATTAAATCTTATAACCATCGGTAAAAATATGGGTCTCAGTGAGAAAAACTTTTTGGTTTACAATGTTGATGTCTCCAAACTCAGCCATTATTAATATTATATGATTTTACACGGATTTTCAAATTTTGGTCAAAATCGAATGATTATATCCTATAGCTGCCATAGGAACAATCGGTCGGAAAATGGGTCTTAGTGAGAAAAACCTTTTGTTTTCAAATAAAAAGTTCTTAAGGTCGGTAATTATTGATATTAAAAGCTTTCAAACTAATTTGAAAAAGTTGATCGACATCGGGTGACTATATCTTATGGTTGCCATAGTACCGATCGGTCCAAAAATGGTTCTTAGTAAGAAAATTTTTTTTTTTAATGTAAGCGCTCCCAAACTCGGCCATTACTAATACTATATGCTTTCACATAGATTTGCCAATTTTGGTCCAAATCGGATAACTATATCTTACAGACCAATCGTTCGGAAAATGGGTCTTAGTGAGAAAAACTATTTTTGGTTTAAATTTTATCGTTCTTAAGCTCGACAATTGTTAATTTTATATGTTTTCAAAAAGATTCGTGAAATTTAGTCGAAATCAGATGACTATCTGTCGAAAAATGGGTTTTAGTTACAAAAATTTTTGATTTTAACTCTGATATTTCAAAAACAGCATTTTGCAAGGGTATAAAAACTTCGGCACAGACAAAGTTAGCTTGGCCTTCTCGTTTTGATATTATAATGTCAATTTTTCATATCTCGTGGACTATTTCCAGCTCCATTGGATGAAAATCTAAGACGAATTTTCAACAAATGATGTAAAATTTATACAGTCCACAAATGGATACCAAAATCATTCAATAAATCATCAAGGGCGGGCAAAAATTGAAAATTAACTTGAACTGGCTATATCGACTCAAAAACATACACTCTTTATGATTATTCTATCTGGTCCCTTTCCCCACCAGACTGGATTGCCTATTGTCCACGAGTCCTGTTTAAGCTTAACCCTGACTGGTTCTAGGTCAAACTTCATCTTGATTTCTTGTCAAAAGTCATCGGAAATAGAACTAGTCCAGTCGACACTTTCCACTTGTTGCACATCATTCATCACTCTCTCTCGTCCCGTCCCTTTCTAACTATCTCTCTCACACACACACACATGCACACATACACTTAACAAAAAATAAAATAGAAAACGTTTTGTTTGTTTTCCCTTTTTTCGTTTTTCATGGTTGGTAATTAATATTTACCAGTAAATTTCTTAGTATCATGCTCCTCCGGAGGAGCCCGCACAGAAAACACAACCGAAAAGCACCGAGCGCAGTCACAATCGTTCCTAGATTTTTTTGTCCTTTTTTTTGTTCGAGAGAGTCAACTTTTGGTGACGACTCTGATGGCAGACTGTCCTGGTCCTGGTTTTGGCCTAGGACGGTCGGGTTGTTGCTTTAGCCGGTGCAAAAGTTTATAAATAGCCGAAGCGGGGACAGACGACGACGACGACGACGACAACGACGACGCACAACGGACCTTAAAGTGGCAATGGCAATACCGGCCTGGCACCAGCAGCATACAAAGGATGCCTCCTGACTTGCTGCAGCCGCCTGTTAGCCTGCTGACTGAGTGAGAGCGAAAGAGCAAGAGGGTGTTGTTGTGTCCTGGAAGCGGGTGGGAGCAGTGGCGATGGCATTTTTTTTTTCGGGTGTGGGAGCAGCGGCAGCGTTGAGTTATGGGCAAAATAGAATCAGAAATTTGGTCGTCGACAGCGACGACACGGACAACCGAAGCGCTTGGCAAAGGCAGGTAGGCGGTGGGTGGGTGGTGGGTGGGAGTATGCAGCTTTCGGTTCGTTGCAAATTTTTGGGAGATTGTACATTTAATAAACGCACGACAGGAATATTGGAAGTTTGAGCTACGCTTCGGCACAAACAACGAGAACGAAAACGAGGTACGAGTGTGGAATTTGTTGTTGTTGCGGTTGCAACTGCGAACCCCGGGACCAAGCCGGCAGCCTGAGCTGGATAGGAGAAAGGGGAGAGGTGGATGTCACAGAAGATGCAAGTACACCCGAGAGATAGCGAGTGCAAGCGAGCACAAACGAGAGCCAGTGTCAGAGTGTGCGTTATGCAAAATCAAAAAAAAAAGGAAGTAAAAATATAACTGCCAAGCCTCCACCCTATGCATTGGGGCTAATGAAGTGTAGAAAGGGTTGCTAAGCTGCAAATTTATGCAAGAAAAAAAAAAAAAATGAAACAGGCTTAATAAAAAATTGCAAGAGATTTATGAGACGACCACACGACGACACCAACCAAGTCCAGGGGTTGTGGGTAGTCGATGATACTTCCTTCTTTGTCCTATTCTATTGTGCACTCAGAATTAAAGTGGCACATATAAGTCTGGAGTACAAAAGTTGGTTCGGTTTGGAATGTTTCAAATTTTGTGTTTATAAAGGGTGATTTCTTAGCAACTTTCATTTTGGTCGTTCTGTTTTTGGCAGCTCAGCTGTTTTCGTGTCACATGTTACTGTCAAACATGTTCAGTTTGGTCTATAATTTAACCATGAATCGATTTACAAACGAGCAACGGTTGCCGATTATTGAATTTTATTATCAAAATTCATGCTCGGTTCGTGCACTCTTCCATTTTATGATCACTTTGGGCGACCTTCTGAGGCGGCTATTCGGAATCTTGTGACTAAATTTCGCACCAAATTTACATTTTTGGACATTAAACCACCAACACGTATGCGTAGAGTGCGGACAGAGGAAAATATTCCAGCTGTATCCGCCAGTGTTGTTAGTGACCGTGAATTATCAATTCGGCGCCGTTCGCAGCAATTGGGCCTCTGTTATACCACTACGTGGAAAATTTTGCGAAAGGATTTGGGAACTTTTTAAGACCTTTTAAAATACAGCTGGTGCAAGAATTGAAGACACACGACCTACCACAACGGCTAACTTTTGGTGAATGAGCGCTGGCAAAGTTGGATGAAGATCCAATTTTTTATCGGATAATTGTATTCAGTGACGAGGCTAATTTCTGGTTAAATGGATATGTAAACAAACAAAATTGCCGTATTTGGTGTAAAGAGCAGCCAAAAACATTGCAAGAAATACCAATGCATCCCGAAAAGTGCACTGTTTGGTATGGATTATGGGCCGGTGGTATCATTGGACCTACGGATGTCGAAAATATTATCGAAATTTTTGCCCAAAATTACAAATATCATTATCGGATATTTTCCCGAGGCGACATATCGGAAATCGAATATTTTTTGGCGTGCGATCACACTGTTGCGCATAACGGTTTCTTGTGCTCTGGACATGTAAAGCAAAATGTTTAAAAGTTATTTTATTCAAGTTGATGCACAGAAATCGCAATGCAAACTGTGCAATAATGTTGTTGGCCACTCAACAAATATAAAGGTACAGTTAAAAGCAACGCGTAGAGATGCTTGGCTGAAATTAAGCCTATCTTCAAAAAAGGTAAATGTAAGTTTTTTAACGCTAACCCTGGATCGGGGCCCCATTAAGTTCTGGATGGAAGAAAAAGACGCATTGCCAGTGCTTTCTGAGTTGGCATTGTCATATCTTATTACAACGGGAAGCTCCGTGCCATCGGAACGCATGGCTTCGGCTTTAAAAAGTGTGGTTTCTGAAACCAGAAGCCGAATGATAGATGAGCACATAACTCAACGGGTCTTCCTAACGATTATTGGTATTATCAGAAGTTTTTACGTTTCGATTTAGTAGATTTAACTTAGAGACAACAAATTATTCTCTCTCGTTCAAATGAATCGTGTGTTACAGACAACAGTATCAATGCTCACACTAATAGACAATCTAGTGTCCGATTGGGAGTTGATGATCTACTTCGATTCGTTAACAAAGCACGTGTGAATGCTAACATTAGCAAGGGAACTGACTGTGATTGTTAACACTATCAACATTATTAACACTAGCAACCTGGATGATCAATTCATAAGAGCAGTACTACTTGATCTCCATGGTAACAAAGTGTTTAAGAAACTACAAAACCATGATGGATGGACCATGGATGACTAATGGAAAAGAATATAATCAAGAGCATAAAGAATGTTTCAGACTACTTTCCGTGACTGACAAATCATTAAATCGCGGAAAATTACCAAAGAGTATCAAAAATAGTTATAGTGCCAAACAAACTTTACTTCTAACCCAGTGGAAAATCATGTTTTAAACCATTTTCTGTGGCTGACCTATCAGTAAATCCTGAAAAACTACCAAGGCTGATAAAAAATAGTTTTAATGCAAAAAAAACTTTACTCAACAAATATCGTTTGCAATTATTATTAAATAACGACCATGGATTACATCTAGCAGGCTCTTGTACTTATTTCCAAGAGAAAATGGTGGAATTGCTGTCAGTTTTGTAGCATTTTTACTAAGCTTGGTTTTCATTTGGTATATTTTCGCCATTTAATGATTAGTCCGTCACTGAAAGTGGTTTGAAACATTCATTATGATCTTGACTATATTCTTCACCATATCACCATGGGATTTATCGCGGTTCAGTATTGTCAAAACCATGGTTAGGTAGTTATGTGTCGTCGTTTGTAATCTGGAAAACAGTTTCTTAAGTATTTAGCGGTTTTATTACCATGGAGATCCCTGAGCTGTGAACTGCGATTATGCTTAGACCACTACTTCCAGATGGTGGCCGCCTCTATGAAATATATTTATATATACAATTAATAAAATGGTTGGTTAGCGACCTTTCTAATTATTATAATCCGAAATATATCGGAAACAAACCAAAAACACGAAGTTTTTCTTCTCGACCTAGAGCCAGCTAACATCTACATTCTACAATTAATATTATAAATATATGTTCTTATTTATTATTTTCGCGTACATTAATCATACATCACGAAAATTGTCTATTATTTTTCAGAAATTAGAAAATTAAGCATAGGAGAATTACAACAAAATCAACACGAACTGAGACATAAATATTTAAATAAGTCTGGGAGTGAGACACATGAGATAACAACATACGGCGGCTTAACTTTGAGTCAATGGGCGTGTTCAGCAGAATAATTGATCCCTGAGCAGGTATCAGAAAAAAATGTTGTATCGAATAGTTTCTGCTGTTGGAGGGAGCAGTATCACTTTAAAGTAGCGTACTATTTCTTTGATACATGCTCCTGTATCATGACACCTCAAATTGGCTATTATGATGCCGCATCTCTCGAGTTCAGTTCAGTACTTGATCAGGGAGCAAGTTGTTCTGCTGAACACGGCTAATGAATCTTTGAATTGAATGATATAAAACAATTCAATAAGAGTTGTTTCGTTTCGACATATTAGTTGTTTGCCTACTGAATACGTTTTTGTTTTATGCTTTGTATGCTTTATTTTAAAAGATGATGAATTTAATAAGTAAACACCGAAAGAACGGTTCATAAATTTAAATTCATGAACAAGTTTGCAGAACGTTTTATGTTATAAATGAAATAAGAAATGATTATCTTTTGTAAGTTTAGTAAATATACATTAAGTCTATATTTTTTAAGCGAAGTCATAATGTAGTTCATACGCCTTAATTACCTCAATAGACCTGTTGATTATTAAGATTCGGGTTTTACTTAAAAAATCAAATGACCGAATAGATCGTTCGATATAACGCATTTAGACTATTTTTTGTGGGGTGTAAAACCCAGGAATGCAAACCGCTCGGCAACTAGAACTGATTCGGGACAACGATTAGCAGAGATTTTAAACCAATATTGTCCCTCAGAACCAGTTCGTGTTTTTTTTGGGTCCATCGAACCGGAATATGCACTGGACATTGGACTGGCCCTTTAAAATAAATTCTAAAGCGGCGGGCTGAAATGGTTTCTCCTTGGGCTTAAATGAAACCATAAAAAATTTGGGATCGGATAATGTTTGATGGCCGCCCCATTGACCTAAAGTTTCATAAAGTAATAAGATCAAGTTTTGGTCCTTTTAGCCGCTGCGCTTGATGATGCGAAAGTTTCAGATAGAAAAGCGGTCCACATCTTAACGGCGGCGTTGGAAGAATTGGGAGTCGACGTGAAATCACTCATAATAAATATAAACTCCATTCGAAATTTCCGGGAACTTGCTGTTACCCCCATAATATCGGAGTTTAAAAGAGAAGTGATTTAAAAATTTTAATTAACTGTATGCTGTCAATTAATAAAATTAGAGGAAAGCTAGCTTCGGCTCGACCGAAGCTTATTTACCCTTGTAGCTTTATTAAATTAAGTTTTTAAATGATTTTAGTCGAACATTCTTAGCTGAGTTATTTCCCAAACTCAGCAATAGATGGCGCGCCATTACTTTAACCATTTGCTTGCCAGTTTGTTATAGATTACAGATTTTGACCAAACTTCCCAAAATTGTGTGGAAACTGATAATATTCATAACTAGAAAGCTTAAAGACGCTACCATTGAAAACCAAAAAGTTTTTCTCACTAGAACTACTTTTTCGAACGATCGTTACTATGGCAGCTATATGCTATAGTCATCCGATTTGGATCAAACTTGACAGAATTGGGTGGTAGCATATAATATTGATCAGTAACAAGTTTGGGAACGAAAGCATTGAAAACAAAAAAGTTTTTCCTACTAGGACTTTCTTTCAAAACTATATTTTGTATGGCAGCTATACTATAATATATAGTTGACCGATTTTCATCAGACTTGGTGGAATTAAAAAGCATAGAAAACTGATAAATTCGAGGTTTAGTGGCGTTTGCGTTAAAAACAAAAAAGTTTTTCTCACTAGAACTACTTTTTCGACCGATATTTCCTATGACAGCTATATGCTATAGTCATCCGATTTGAATCGAACTTGGCGGAATTATGTAAAAGCATAGAGAACTTACAAATACGAGGTTTGGGAGCGTTTGCATTGAAAACCAAAAACTTTTTCTCACTAAAACTACTTTTTCGACCGATAGTTCCTATGGCAGCTATATGCTATAGTCATCCGATCCAGCCGGTTCCGACAAATGTGCAAAGACTTCGTGCAAAGTTGGGTTAAGATAGCTTTTAAACTGACGGAGAAGATAGCATAGAAACAGACAGACATGGCTATATCAACTCAGCTCTGCATGCTGATCAAGAATATATATACTTTATGTTGTCGGAGATGCTTCTTTTTATGCGTTACAAACATCTGGGCAATTGTAATATACCCTCTACAAGGATATAAAAAGAAAGGCAAAACACTAAATGCTGTTGTCGCAACCATTTGTCTTATTTTACAGTCCAGTGCTGGTTTATACCATAAACTAAAATCGGAATTGTCTAAAACTCAAGAAGTTACAAAGTAAACGTTCCCAATACACTCTAGCAGCAAACACTCAAGTGAATCAAATGCGATGAGAAGTTAATTCCTTAGTCAAGCCACAGAGTAGGATGCAACTTTCGTTTTCAATCAATTTGCAATCAAAAGCGATAGCCAGGAACTCTTCAAATGTGAGTAGGCTTACTGCTAACCTAATAATGGATCGAATGCTATTTCCATTTAATTTCTTTTGTTTAGCCATTCACAATGGTCACGCACAGTACTTAAGCCCTGATACAAGGTAATCACATAATAACGGAATAAACCATTCGCCATTCAGATCAGGTGCCATAAACCTCAACTGGTTGCATCTTCACCCCCGCAGTTTGGAGAGCTGGGAAAAGTCTCGCTCTGTGTCTGTGTGTGTGTGTGTGTGTGTGTGAGTGAGGGAGAAAGCAGTGCACATCCTTGAACTGACTGAACTGCAGCCAACTAGCTAATAAATGAGTATCTATAATTGTTTTATGCCTGCCTGCATGCACTCTCGCATTCTACTGTAGAGTGGGCGTTAGGTGGGGCGTGGCAGTGGCACCTGGACCTAAAGGTCCTTCGAGGATGAATGTATCTATGTATGCATGCACATGGCTGATGCGTGACTTGACTGAGTGCATGATGCGCGCGCGCTGCACAAAACAACACAAACTCAAGCAGCAACACTCAAAGGAACGGAGGGGTCGGATGGTTGGACGGTCGGTCGGTGGTCGGTTGGACGCCTGCTCGCTCGTTTGGTGGGGTTTCCTCCTGTTGGGACCGTTGCAATATCGTGGAAAATTTTCGGTCCTATTGACATTCGTTCTCGCTTGTGTAGGCCTCCACCTGGGCCCTGGGATCCGGGCACACAAAGAGAGTGCTCGCCCGTGGCGAATAATAACATCCAAATGGAAATTGGTGCATTAACAATGCGACTGACTCGGTTGCCAAGGTTGGGTTCCACAATTTGTATCTTTTTTTCTCAATTACTTTAAGCCATTTTTATAAGCTTGTACCTGAAATGCATGGCTAAGTGTTGAGTACTTTTTACAGATTTGAGAAATTAAATAACAATCTTTGTCCTCATTTTCAATTTCTCTCACCTATAATCCGTTTTCTGGTCAATGGAAAAAGCGTGAAACTTATTAGGGTGTAAAATTCCATATAAACAAATAACAGCTTGTCTGTATAACTATATCATCCCCGATTCAGACCAGCGATCTTAAATAGCTTTGGTACAACCTAACTAAAAGAAAACCCTCAAACATGTCTAGTGTAAGAATAGCATAATATAGATAGCGTAAAGGAAAAGGTACAAAGGGAACTCATGTCACCCTACCATCTCTCACCGTGGGCAAAAGTTTCAAGATCTTTCTGCCTCCAAAAGGAATGCCGGTAATCTATGGTTCTCTGAAGAGGTGGAGAACTGTCGATAGTCGGCGATAGTTTTCTCCAAGCCATCGATAACTACCGGTAGTATAGTATCCAAATTACAATACAATACTTTTGCAAATCTTTATTCAAATTTGTCTACAAATACTTAGATGTATATATATTATAAATATTCCACAAAAACGTAATATTAAATTTTAAAAGTCTATGAGGGCAAGCATTTACTTAAACTTCGGTTGCCATTTTCTCAAAACATGAAGGCATGTTTTGTTTTTTTCTGCCCATAACTAATTTAGTTCAATCGCGAGCTATGCTAACCTATTAACAGAAACAATTTGGGTTTTTGGGTTAAGATGAATCTATCAACAGGTATCTAGAAAACCGCGAGGACACTTTTTCGGTGAGTTTTCGGAAACCAGCTCCAAATGGTTGAATACTCAATATTTTAGGAAGAAAATTTGACCAAATAAGATTAAATTTTGATCTTTTTTATGCTAAAAAGTTTGAATAAATTACTTCGATTACACTAGCTAACAAGCGGCAAAATAAGTTTTGTACAATTTTATTCTTGGTGAGAATTGTACTTAAGGGGGGTCTTCTAGTTTAGACGGCCGAATTTGACCTGTTTTTTTTTAAATTGTGGAAAGAAAACGCGCAAAGATTTTTTAACTCTGTTTTTTGTATTTGGTAGGGCGATTCATAAAAAAACATACAAAATTAAAAATGTGTGACTGCAAGGGGTGTTTAAAAAGTTCTCGGCCTCCAAAGACGGGTCTCCAAAAAAAAGTATGTCCAATGTTCGCACGATTGCGGAAGTATACCGCATCCGAAAAAAAAAACAAAAACGGGGAATGAGTTAGCATAAATGATTTTATCGTGTGAATCTCCAGAAAAAAATAAAAAAGTTTTTGTTAAAATGGCAGCCATTTGAAAATGAAAAATTAATTATTCATTTTTATACTCTGTACCAAAGGTACATAGAGTATATTAAGTTTGTGCAAAAGTAGGTAGCAGGGAGAAGGAACCATTTCCGACCCTATAAAGTATATATATTCCTGATCAGCATCAACAGCCGAGTATGTCTGTATGAACGCACAGATCTCAGAGGTGGTAAGAGATAGAGATTTGACATGTATGGGACATACACTGCTCGCCACTTGAATAGGACACCCTGTATGCTCTCTTTAAAACTGCTCGTAACTCGAAAACGAAATGGTAGAATAACGGTATTTTTTGCATATTATCTTTGTGCAAGCATTCTTCGCTCTTTCTGGTATATTCCAAGTTTTGAAATAGAACCGTTATGAAGTTCTTTGCACTTTATGTGAGCATTCGCAAAAATTCAATGGAATTTCTGCGCCACTTGAATAGAACATGCATTTTATTTGGTCGGTATCGTTGACACGTGCACACAAATTTTGGTTTACTTAAACTTTTTGCTTTAATTGAAGTGTATATAAAATTTAAATGGGGCGTGGCACTTCATTATCTGAGTCGGAGAAAGGAAAAATCCAAGCTTACAAGGATTCTGGCCTTTCTATTGCCAAAATAGCAAAAAAAAAAGTCGACAGGAGCCGTCACGCCATAACAAATTTTTTAAAAAATGAGGCTAATTATGGTAAAAACATGAAGGGCCGCACCCACAGTGTGCTTACCATCGCGGACAAGCGACTTATATTAAGAGAAGCTTCCAATTCGCACGACTCTTTGGCCAAGATAAGGGAAAAACGCAACGTTAAAGCAAGTTTGACAACCATGCGTCGTGTTATTAATAATGCTACACACCTGAAGAGACTAAAAATCAAGAAGAAGCCACCTCTTAACCCGGCTCGGAAGTCACAACGCCTTGATTTCGCGCGCGCACATGTCACCTGGACTTCGGAGTGGCAACGTGTTGTCTTTTCGGACGAAAAAAAGTTTAATTTGGAGGGCCCCGATGGCTACAGCTACTATTTTCATGATCTTCGAAAAGAACCACACCATCTTGATAAGTTGCACAGCAGTGCTGGAGATATTATGGTATGGGGGGCCATTTCCTATTATGGCACCTGTGAGCTTAAATTTATTCCAACCACCATGAATGCGTTGTGTTATAATGGTATATTGAAAGAGGCCTTTCCACGTTTCCAAACTCTTTTTGCAAATCTAAAATGCATTTATCAACATGGTAATGCCCCTATACATACGGCCCGGATTGTTAAATCGTATATAGCGAGCCAAAACGTGGAGTTATCAAACTGGCCACCCTATTCACCGGACTTGAATATCATTGAGAATGTGTGGGGATGGCTAACACGTGAAGTATATGGATCAGGTCAGCAATATTCGAGCATTCCCGAACTAATTGCGGCTATCAAATTAGCATGGGGCTCGATATCGTTGAATTATTTGGGAAAATTGTATGCTTCCCTTCCAGACCGAATGTGTGAGGTTTTGGAGAAAAAAGGAGGCTCAACACACTATCAAAAACTTTTTTTGGTTTAAAAACATGTTAGTAATTTCTTATTTAAGTAATATTGTTATTTGAAAAGGATTGAAATATTCTTAAATGGTTTTTAGATAAGGTGTCCTATTCAAGTGGTGCAAAATGAAGACTCCAAAATTTGTTACTTATTGGTTAACAATGTTTTTTGTATACTTACAACTTTTGAATAATTTTGTAATTTTCGTCTAATTACTACATTTAAATAAACTTTATAAGAAAACAAAAATTATTTTCCTAGATGGCTTGGTTTAGCAGCAATTAACTATAGAAAATCGACTTTAGAGGTGTCCTATTCAAGTGGCGAGCAGTGTATAACCCTCAATAGCTTCGAAATCCACCATCGAATCAAACAGGTTTAATGTAAGAAATAATAGCTTATTAAATTCAGGGCTGCAAACCGGTTTTGAACCAAACCGGTTCGAACCCGAAACTCCGGCTTTTTTTTTACTGTGAACCAAACCCGAATACGTTCCGAATCCAAGCTTTCGGTTCGGTTCAAAAAAAATTCTTCGATTTAGTTATTTTAGCATCAACAGAATTCTTATTCTTGGCTGAGCCTTTAAAGAAGTCTAAGCCAGTGTAAATTTTCCTACTCACTGCTGGCGCACAATTGACCCCTTTAATACGCTCCAGAATGTCTGCAAATTCCCTATAAGCCCTTGCATAACTCGTATTTATATTAGAGTGAGACACAACTGTTTTACATGCAGGCAAATTGTGTGCAAAGGACTTGGCCATCTCCTTAGCTGTTATGAATTTGTATCTATACTCAGGTGGTAGTTTAATTCAAATCAGTTGTGTTTGTGACAAGTAAAATCAGTTTTCACCAGATGCATTGAAACCAAGAATTATCTTGTATATCTTGTAAATCTTGTATACTTTTCTGCTTAAGTACGACCTATCTGGCATCATTTCCTAGTAAAGCCCCCGTCTCATCAGCATTGAATCCTTGGTCAGGTATGTATATGGTGATGATTTCCTATTCATTTGCAGCGTTTACAACGGAACTTGAAGGCTCTTCTTTTCATACCCTTGCTGAGGGTATATTAAAATTGCCCAGATTAATAAAGTTGGAAGAAAAGCAAGCTAGACAGCTTATGAATAAGAAGTCTATGATGACATTAGTCTGTAATTGATTGAGAAAGCCGCGACTAATTGAATTAGTGAACTCCAAGTGATTTGTCGTTTTAGACTTGCTTTTTATAAAATCGTGTTGACAAGGCGAGATGAGTGAATGGCATTGAGGCTGCAGTTGTTCTGTGATGAGTTTTGCAATGCCACGATAAATCCCGAATTATTGGGATGATAAAACAGTCCTTTCACATGGGTGGAAAATAGCTTTGATCAGTTGACAATTGAAAAGGGAGCTAGCACAGTTTTTAAGAACACAATTAGGAATCATGTCAGGACCAGGACCAAATGAGTAATTTATGGTTAAAAGACACCGAAAAACGTAAGATTTATAAACTATGTGTTTAAATATGAAATCGGTATAAGGTAGTGTATAGAGCAGAGGTGCCCAAAATCAGCTTTCGGCGGAACACCGATACAAATGAAAAAAATACTTTTGAAACAACAAGAAGCATCAGAAACAGAAAGTGTGTGTGTGTGCTCGTGGCTGAAAACTTCGTTCGGAGAGAAAAAGAGGGAACACATATGAAGTTGTTGTTGTTGCACTACGCATAGCCATAAGCTATGGGCTAAGCTGAGGGCTAAATCAATGCGAAAAAGTAACACCGAACCTTCATTGAATATAGGCATAGTTAAAGTCAGGTTCAAGGAAGTGAAAAGTGACAGTTATTTATTTATATTAACATGAATTCAAAGAGTAATCCAATTAAAATCCAGCTAATAGCAAACTCTGAACCGGTGGGACTAATTTATTGGACAATTCCAGCTAAGGTCCAACTCACTTCTCATTCACTAGCCATGGAATAAATGTTTTTAGTTGAGGAATGACATTAAGGAGTTCTTAACGTCTAAGTAAGAGCTATCTGTAGAAAATAGGTGATAGTACTCGTTGTAAGCAAGGCACAGGCAACGGAAGGGGTCTCGATAAGCATAGTTCGTTACTGACAAATTAAAAAGGGATAAAAAAACAATGAAGTCAATCTCACCAGCCAATAACTTGTGGATGAAAACAAAAGCATGACAGATTCGGGAGGTCAATCAGGCGTAATCTCTGTTTCTAGGGGGGGAAGATAGATGTTGGTGTCCCAGTTAAGACCACGAAGGGCAAAAATCACAAACTGCTTCTGAACTGATTCAATTTGATCCTGGTAAGTCAGGTATTGCGGAGGCCAGAGGCGTGAACAATATTCCAGATTTGGTCGCACCAGTGAGATGTATAAGAATTTGGTGGTGTAGGGATCATTAAATTCTTTGAGCCATCTCTTGATAAATAGAAGGACGCGCTTTCAGCCTTGTTGCAAATCACAGAAATGTGACTGTTAAAGCTAAAAAAATCATCAACCTTGTATATGCGGAACTAACGGTTCACCATTAATGGTGTATTCGTAGAGATACGGCTTGGTTCTGTGAAAAGTCATAATATTGCACTTGGCAACATTAAGGGGAAGACTATCGCACTCAGAGCGTTTAAATCATTTTGTAGCAGAAGTGGAGAAACTAGATCGTCAATTGACGCACATAGCTTGAGTACAGTCGAATAGAAAAGAACTTGCGGGATGTCGTTAATGAATAGGTTGAATAACAATGGACCAAGATGACTGCCCTGTGGGACTCCAGAAGTAACGTGAATGATTTCGGATACAGCAAACGCACACATTGGGACCGATTGGATCGGAGAAAGTTGTATGGAAGACCTACTTCAGCATAATTTATCTAAAAGTAAATTATGATTAACTGAATCAAAGGCTTTGCTTAAGTTCGTGTACGTTAACGATGAAGAAATCCTTGATTTACAAAATTCAGGTTGGAAAATTCCAGTTGGTTAGTGGAAAACGAACGCACAGTGGCTCGTTTCGAAATCAAATTTCGAGTTGTTGAAATTGGCCAATCTATTGGTGCACTTTAAATAGGAATTGATCAACCTATTTAATTGCGTTTATAAAATAATTTTACAAATTTTTTTTTGTAGATGTAAGAGCTTTTCAAAGTTAGAATAATTTTCAACTTTTGAAAAAAGGAAAAAACGTGCCTAAAAGGGAAAACTTAAATGCATGTCTCTCAAAAAGCACTAAGCCTGGAGACTTAATTTTGTTTTCAAAGTTTTAAACTTTGAATTTAGAATATAAATTTGTAAATTAGAAAAAAAAATATTAATTTCATTTAATTAACATTTTTTTTTTAAGACTTCTTTTTTTGTTTCTTATTTTCAATAATTAGCTTGACGTTTAAAAAAATGGATTTGAATTCGCAAAAAGTTAAAGACAAAATTCAAAAAACAAAGTAAAATCCAAACCAAATTATGCCCGATTGAAGATACTAGCCATTTTTCATGCCAAACCTCGACCCCAGTTGAGCAAGTTTCAGAGATGTTGCGCAATAACCATTTTGTTTTGAACTTCTAACCTGTTAACAATTAAAACATATATTAAGAAGAATATAAATGTTATGTTTTATGGCCAAGCCACGCCCCCTTGCTTACTCCGCCCACTTATAAAAATTTAATATGGATGGATATATATTAGAGTGGGTCAATTATTTTTACTCCATGGGCTCATCGAGATTCTGGTACTATGGGCCATAACAAGTATTTTTGCCCAAGGAACCATACCTCTAAAATCATTTTCGAGCCTGCCAAAATTTCGATGAAAATTGACGAAATTATTGCACAAATCGACGAATCTTTGACCAAAAAAATGACCGCTGAAAATTATGTGGGATACCCTTACACGACTTATATCGATTTCATTTAATTATAGTCAAAAATTAGATTATTTTTTTTTACTCTTTGAATGAGCAAATATATTATAACCAAAATACAACTTAACAATGAAATTTTAAAGGAAAAAATTTAATTGATTGAAGTAATACAAGGAATGGACAGACGATTTTTTAGAAAAGAATTAAAATAAATTATTTTTGAAAGTCTTTCTTGCTGTCAAGTCTATGGTATTTTTCACGGATTTCTAATGTCACAGACACAACTCCTTCTTGATGCTGTTCTAAAACTCGTTTGGACACGCTAGCCAGCAATTGAACGTGTCTTTTCGTTGCTTATATGTGTAACGAAATTTTCAGATCAGGCAGCGGTGGCTCATCCTTGATATTGTTCTAGAACTTAAGCAATGCTTTGAGTAAATGGTGGTTTGAAAATGTTTGATTTATCATTCATGTCAATCATATTTGTATAGTCAGAGCAATTGAAGTTTATGATGGGTTTGTAATAAACTCTCAGTTCCAACGTATCTTTCTTCTTGTTTTTATAGCCAAATCGCTTGTTCTTTTTTCATTATCGAACAACATTGCTAATAAAAATTACAATTACAAGTTACAAAGCCAGCCAGCTAAACTCACTAATTAAACATTAGAAATTGAAGTTGGGCAAAAGATCGCTGATGATCAAACTGTGGTAGTTTGTGAAATAGATATACGATCAACCAGCCTCCTTTGTGGTGTTGTGCGTGTCTTGTTTTAGAAAATGTTACGATGAAAATCATAACTAATAGACCTAGAGCCCGCTAAAAATTTCAATGATTGAAATCTTAAGGTCGCTAAAACAGTCACATTGTCATTAGAAAGGTCGCCAAATAAATTACAAATTTAAATAAGAGACGGCACGCTCTCTTTTTTGTAAGCGAAACTAACAAAAGTTTCAAGAAACAACGCAAAAAAAACGCTGTTTTGAATGCTTCGCATTTCAAAATTAACGCGCACTTCTAAGCTCGCTCAAAAGTTTCAAGCTTTTGCACTTAGAAAGTTCAGCCTCAAAGCTTAAGCATTACCACCAGAAAGTTGAAAGCACTCATTGCTTGTCTATATTTGCTTTCATTGCTTTTAGCAGTTCCCAACCGATCTAAGCAATGATTGTATGGAGAGACAGTTTTGGCAGGCTCAAAAATGATTATAGAGGTATGATGTCTTGGCCAAAAATACTTGTTATGGCCCTTAGTACCAGAATCGCGATGAGCCCATGTAGGTTTTTTAGGCCCCCTACAATGTGACCCACTCCGGAAAATTAAAAGTCATTACAAAAATACTGTTTATATGATATAATCTTATAAAAACATTCATATTTAATTAATTTAAGTAAATCACACCTAATTCCTTTTTCAAGGTGAATAAACCGACGGCAAAACTGCATAAATGCCATTTCTTTTTTTTTTTAATTTTTAATAACATTTTCTCTTAAATATTATTGCCCTTAAGAGAGATGATAAATGAAAATACCCTTTACATAAAATCTCTCTTCTAGCAACAGCTATCTAAAAAAAAAGTGCAAAGCCAAAACAAAGAAAGAGAACTGCAAACGATGGAGAGAGTCTTTAAAATAAGATCCGGTGAAATTGAGCAACTTCCGATTAAAGTGCAAAGAAAGAATGCACAAAACTAGACAGAAATGGAATGAACTGGCGAAAACTAATAAAGATTGGGTTGCAGCTAAGAGAGAACGGGATCGTATAAGACAGAGAAACTTAAGAGAGGAAAAAAGAAGAAAAACCAAAAAACTGTTCTTGCACTCCTTATAAATGCAAACAAACATTGGGAAAAGCAGTAAAAAAAAGTCGAAGCAGCATTGCCAAGGGACTTGACTAAAAAACTGAAAATCCTTTACGTCTTGAATAAAAAGTATAAGAAACGAACGAATGAAGACATAAAATACAGTGACTTATCCTGTTTGCAAGTACCACGCTAATTTTGCGTTTTTGTTAGAAGGCTGTGGAAAAGTAATGCCGTCTTTTCCAAGCGATTTCCAAACTTTTTTAAAATCTGTTTGCTGCGATATCCTTGACGAAAAGTGTATGACGGGCGATTGCGAAAAATGTGTAAGGGACGTAGAACATGAGTTAGTTCCGCTCAAATATCGAGGAAAAATGGATGAAGATGTTAAATGGCAACATTGGCGGAGCATTGATATCCGAATAAACCTAACATTTACTATTGCTCCGTTATCTGACCTTATTTATGAACTGGAGACGCAGCTACCGGCATTCAAATTGCATTTTTTTACTAAACGTGCCCAACAAAAATATTTTGAAGACAAGAGAAAACAAATAAAGACAGCGGAGATTGTTTTGCAAGTAGATTTCGCAGAAAATTATCGCCTAAACACTCAAAATGAGATTCAAAGTGCTCACTTTAATTAACGCCAAGTTACTATTTTCACTTGTGTGGCATGGATTTTTGGCGAAACGAAATCATTTGCTATCGTTAGTGACAAATTAACCCACAACAAAGACGACGCCTGCTGTTTTTTAACGAAACTCATTCAGCAAATTCAAAGTCAGTATGGAAGTTTTTTGAATATATTTATGTTCTCTGATGGAAGCAGCTCGCAGTTTAAAAACAAATTTATCGTCTCAAGTCTTGTTGATTTTGTAAGAGAATTTGGGTGCATTTACATGGAATGGAACTACTTCGCAACTTCACATGGGAAAGGTGCCGTCGATGAAGTAGGAGCAGTCTTAAAACGAAAAGTTTAGCAAATAGCGAAATCAATAAATGTCGTTTTATAAATGTGCACTAAATAACATAAGCGGTCTTCAAATTGTGTACGTCTCTTCAGAGGAAATTGAAGGATTTTCACTTCAACTAGTACATAAATGGAAGGATGTTTCAAGGATCCCTGGTATCCATAAACTACACAGCATTTCTTGTGACGGTCACCAAATTAAAGCAGCTCGGACCGAATTTTCTTTAAAGAAAAATATTTAAATAAATTATTATCCTACCTACTTGTTCTTAAAATTCATCTAAACCATATTTTAAATACTAGATAATTCTTAAAATAAATAACATATAAATAACACTGTGCAACACTAAAAAGTTGATAGAGTCGAGACCAAAAAATTCTGAAAGGGTATGATGGTAGTACAAAAACCTTCGCTGGGTTTGGCCTGGTTAGCTGCCGTTTTCTTTTTATTGCATTTTGAAGTTTTCAGCTTCTGATTGGTAAAATTTTTGGAATTTCGCTTTGACGTCTTAGAAGAAGTTGTGGCTCTTGGCTAAGCTTACAAAACATTCTTAAGTAGCAAGTCAAAAAGTCACATCTTTATACTCAAAATTACAAAAATGTCTTAAAATCATTATGTTGTCCCCTCATTTTGTACTGTTTTTCAGCTTTGTCTTGAAAACTGTAACAAATTTGACTAAGCAATGCAGGACAAAAACGTAGCTTGGATTTAAATAAACAAACGATTGGAACTTACCAACTTCATTCGATTGGTCCTTCGTATAGTTACGGGCCCTTAAGCATGTAGAATTGGAACCAAAACTCGACAAAATGGCAACTTTTGGTACCAATGTGTCAAAAATTTCGATTTTATTGGTGGTGAGGGTAAATTGAAGAAACATCGTAGTTCGTCACTGGTCGAGCATAGCAGAGTTGGAAAAAGGAAGCAAATAGGCTGGCTAAGTCACAATCATTTTCAGCATTGGCATTATTGAAATGAAGTGAAGGGGGGCATTGTAAAGAGTTACGTTTAGAGCGGACAAATTATGAAATTACATTTTTCAAATTTATTCCAAAAAAATGTACAATTTATCCCAGTGTGGGCACTGCACTAACTGCCAACATACGAGACAAGAATATGCTCTCGGAGCGTTGTCCGAAATTTGCATAATTCCAAAAATAACAAAATTAGCATCAATTGTTAAGGCAGAAATTGAAAAGATTTTCTACCAAAAGAAATTTTTAGAAACTGTGCAATTATTGTGAGAGTTTTTCTTCAGCAGCTTTTGACGCCAAGTGTGAAGCAGCCATAAAAGAAAAACTCTAGATTTTCAAGAGTAGCTCAACGTTTGGCCCTTGGGGCGGTCTGTTCAAAATAATAAAGTAAAAGAATTGATCTTTTGTTGGACCATGTATGGTTAACCACCTAATTCAACACAAAAGTTGACACAGTTTTGTCTTCATTTCTTGAGTCAATTTTCTGTGGGGTACCTTTTGGGACAAGTTTGGTGAAATTTGTTGTCGCTATTTGTCATTTTTCCGAGGGCGGTGGTTGGTTAGTGGTGAAATAATAATAAAAAAAAGACCCAGAAACAGGAAAAATAGCGAAGCTAGCTACCTGACCCCCTCATCACCGCCCCGCCCCCCGCCCTGTTTTTGGATGGCCTGATACTGAAATGCTGATGCCGACGCTTGATGCTGCTGACGGTGACGCTGCCGCCATCTCGTCGTCGGCGTCGTTAGTTTAGTTTTCCAATGCACATGATGATGATGCAGTCGGCCAGGCGGTTGCTGCCATTTCCAGTGTGTATTTAGCAAAATGTTGTTGTAGTTTAGTTTTCCACTTCCAGCCACCAGGCACCAGTAGTCACCGCTGCTACAACAAAGGCTAAAACTACAGCCGCCTCGGTTCGGTTTTGTGTCAATTACCACACACACACACACACACACACACTCACACACATACCTTAGTCTCTCTCTCTGTGAAATGCAATGGATGATGATGGCAATGCCATACCACGCTTTGATTTGTGCTACCTTACCCGGGTCTCGGGTCTCCAACTCCCCCCAACCCCCCTACAACTCCACCCTTACCCACTCCTTGCTCACGCTTAGTAGTTTAGTTTTTGGTATACATAAATCAACACACAGGTCGCCTTTCGATTAGCATTTGCAACTGGAAAAGTGACCACCACTTGGTGAAGGAGAATTGCTTTTAAACTGTGAAGTATGTTAGCTTTCCCAAAACAAGGAACTTGTTCACCGTAGCCATAAGGTAACCAAAGTATTGGACTAGACTCAAACCTAGTTTGGGCTTTGTAACAACATAAATTTGCCTTTTGCTTTTATAGTTTACCAAAATTTGTATACCCTGCACCAAAGATACAAAAGGGTATGATAAGTTTTTGCAAATGCAGGAGACAATATCTGTGACACTATAGGGTACAAGAGATGATGAGAGCTCGATCCATCAAGTTGGATGACTATCAGATGATGTCTGTGTTGAAGTTTTTATACACTTGCGAATGCGTTTTTGAAATATCAAAACTAAAAACCCATTTTAAGACAGATAGTCATCTGGTGTCGTCCAAATTTTGCGAATCTTTTTGAAAACATATAAATTTAACAATCGAAGAGTTCAAGAACGATAAAATTTAAAACAAACAAGTTTTTCTCACTAAGACTCATTTTCTAAATGATCGGTCCTATGGCAGCTGTAAGATATAGTCATCCGATTTTGACCAAAATTGGAAGCATATTGAATTGAAAGCATATAATATTAATAATGGACGAGTTTGAGGACGCTAACACTGAAAACAAAAAAGTTTTTCCCACTAAGACCCATTTTTTGACCGATGGTTCCTATAGCAGCTATAAGATATAGTCATCCGATCCGATCGGTTCAGACATATTAGCAGCGTGCAGTAAAAAGAAGACTCTGAGCAAAATTTCAGCTCGATAGCTTTAGAACTGAGAGACTATTTTGCTTAGAAACAGACAGACGGACGAAAAAAGCAAAATCGACACAGCTCGTCGCCCTGATCAAGAATATATATAGTTTATGGAGACGGAAATGAATATTTCTATGCGTTGGAAACATCTGGGCACCCTTTGCAAGCGTACACAAATGGTAGAGCTATAAGCAATCAAAGTATGTATTGGAGGGCTAGTGATTGCACTCAAAACAGCAAATGTAACCTTCATGAATGAGATTTGACACTCATTCAGCTGATAGTTTCGATTTACGATTTGCGATTTATGAATGCCGATTTTAACTTGCTAAATACAGAGATTGTCGATTGCGATTGGTAAATTTGACAATCATGATTGCTGAGAAGGAATCTAACTAAATTTATGATTGTTGAGACCGTTTACCAACTGCTTGGAAAACTGCTCACCCATAACTGAAAATAAACTGACAGCGTTAAAAGACCAAAAAAAAAATGGTTCCTTAAAATGAATAGTGGAAACTTTAATTTAATTGGGTTGATTTTATGTGTGAATAAAGCCTCTTACCTGGGAATAATTGCTGATCTGTTCTGCGAGCCACATATTCATACCCGCTATTGGGTCGGCCCAGCTGTGCGGGAGGCGTGGGTTCAATCCCGCCTCGGAACCTCTAATAAAAAGTTTTTGTTTTTTTTTTGTTTAGAAAACAGATTTCACACATCCGGTCACCTTCACCAGCTATTGGCGCCAGCTGTGAAGTAACTAGCCAAAAAAAAGCTAAATTCTCAAACTTTACCTTTCGGATTCGGCGTTAGTTTGTGCGAAAATTTATAAGCACACTCGCCAAGAGATTGAGAGAAGATTGATTGGCCTGGCCTGGTGCTGTTGAGCCAATTTTACATTTACAAAGGGGAAACCGAAAACTCAAGAGGCATCGCATTTGTACTAAATCATTCTCGGGTACAGATTGGACCAATTCAAAGAGCATTTTGGGGTCTTCAGCATAAAGAACTCCCACTTGGTGGTTCCTTGACCGGTGCTTATATTTTTAAGGCGGATGGTGTTAAAAGTGTGCTCAAGGTTTCTGAACTTTCGCAGTTTCTTCCATTTGGTCCCGAAAACTGTGCCTGCTTTCTTTGTATAAGTGCAAGAGGAGCCTAACAGCGGTTCACTCAACTTAATATTTTTTGCTAAAAGGATTTTTTCTTAATTAAAAACTCATTTCATTTTTTATTGATAAATCATGGTACAATAACTACAAGGTAGCGCAACTACAGGGCTAATACAGACACAAAATCCAAGGCCACTCATTTTATTTTACTGCTTTCGATAAAAGTTTCGCACTACATCAGGAAATCGAAGGCGACCATGTCGGTTCGAAACACTAGATTACAACTTTGAGTCATCGAACCAAGGCCGACTGAGAAAATCAAAGCTGCGCAGTGCTTCACCTTGCAAATGCTTACTTACTCGCACCGCGTGCATTCATTGGCCGTGTTCAGCAGAACAACTTGCTCCCTGATCAAGTAAAAATTTGCAATAATCTTCCCACTGAACTCGAGTGAAGCGGCATCATGATAGCCAATTTGAGGTATCAAGATACAGGAGCATGTATCAAAGAAATAGTATGCTACTTTAAAGTGATACTGCTCCCTCCAACAGCGATGCATAATTCTTTTCTGATACCTGCTCAGGGATCAATTATTCTGCTGAACACACCCATTGTCAAATATTGTTTATACTAAAGCCTAATTTTTTTCTAGTGTGAATGTGTTTTTGACCAAATGTACTAAAGCCAGCAAAATTACTTAAACTTAGCAATCAATGTCATTTAGCAGAGACTCTTTAGCAATCGCAAATCGTAGATCAGTAATCGCTAATCGGAATTTTCGGTAGGTGCACTTACATTTTAAAGCCATATCTTCACTTTATAATCTTCAAATGGAGTCAAGCAAGATATAAATCGAAAGGTTATTGAATTGTCGCGTAGAACATTGATTTCAAATCGGTTTAGTAGTTTGAATACAATGACCAAAAATTATTTTAAAAAAATCGATTTTTTGCTCGAAAATGAAAGAAATTTCATTTTTAACCGCCTAGAAAAAATGTAAAAAAATGATTTTACTTAAGAATCGCACTTTTACAAACATAATAAGGAATTGATGAAGAAAATCTATGAATAAATATTGTTGCAGGATCAATTTAAGTGAAGAAACTAAAGTTAAATTTGAGTATTTTCAGTTTTTTTTCGTTTTTCTTCCTCTTTAGGCCATTATTAGAAGTGAGTAATTAGCTAGATCAAAAAAATATTCCAAAACAGAACAAAAGTCGAAGCAAATTAAAATTTATTTAAAAAAAAATCTAAAAACAAATACCACTTTTTTCAGCACTCAATTATTCACAGCTCCTGTATTTGCTTATAGATTTTGTTCATCGATATCTTATTTTCTTCGTAGAAATAAGGTTCTTGAGTAGAAAAATAAAACATTTTTTATTTTTTAAATAAATAATTTAATTTTTTAAATAAATAAATAAAAATAACGATTTCGTGTGTATGCGACGCGTAGAACAAAAACCGGTTTTGTTCTCTTCTTTGATTGGTGTTTGCGAGCGCAAGCAAACTGACCAACAACAATTTCATTATTGGTATTGGTGCTTATCTTTGTGAGTATTGGTGAGTGCTCTGTCGTTTGCTGCTTTTGGGCATGCCTGTTCTAAACCGATCTGAAAATAGTGTTATTGATAATACTTTGATTGATACTTTCCTTGACTCTTTCTGACGATTATGAAGTGAGATAAGACTTAAAATGTAAGTGAACCTACCGAAAAAATGAAAAAAAAATTCATATTTAAAAAACGTTGCCATGAAAAAATTTTTGAAATCGGTTTTTGAAATCACCAATCTAAACTACACTTAAAAATAGTTTCTGTAGAAATGGTTCTTTTTGGCTGTAAACTAGTGTTATTATGAAAATTTGATCATTTGATGGGATCAAAATGTCAAAAAGTCGCGAAATATGCAAAATTTTATAATGAGTTTCGATTATCATGAAGATGGGGTAATAGACGGATGGTGAAGATCGAAAGGTCAAAAAATTGCGAATTTTGCTAGATGAAGATTTGATAGATGGCAAAAGTGCAATGAGGAAGGCGACCGCATCCGAACTAGCTTGTTTCCTGGAGAAACAAATTTTTCATCAATTTGGAGTCCCAGAGTCAATTTGTGTCACATCTGTTTAAGGACTTGATAACCAGGTACGGAGTACAGCATGTGAGAACGGCGTTCTATTCTCCCCAGGCCAATGCAGCAGAACGAGTGAATAGGTCTGTTCTGCAAATGTTGAGAACGCACATTGGATCTGATCAGCGAACATGGGATGTACATCTTAGCCATATAGCTTTTGCACTACGTAGCGATTGGCATTCTTCGATCAGCATGGAACCCTACTTTGCGATGTTTGGGACTCGAATGAACCAACATGGCAACGCATATCCGATAGCGCGCAAGTTAGGTGGCATTAGTGCTGCAGATCAAGAGTTGGCACAAAGCGACAAGATGTAGATTATCAGGAAAAAAGTATGCCAAGAGCTTAGTTAAAAGGTATACAATACTCGGTGCCGATACGTAGAGTTTTCTGTTGGACAGAAGGTTTACCGGAAAAACTTTAAGCAAAGTAGCAAAGTTCAGTTCTCCGTTTTTTGTTTAAAATTCTATTGTTTTGTTTAAATGCGAAAATCAGGTTTTGGTGGTGTTTCGAGATTTTATATCGTTTTTTTTTTTTGAAATTAAATATGATGAATTTGAAAACCGTTTGGTTTCAAAAAGAATGATCCATATGGCCGATTCCTTTGTGTCTTCTAACTGTCCAAGTCAACTAAGTCGGACTTCATTTACGAATTTTGTTAGTTAAGTTCCGTTAACCCGGCGATTTGGCCCACTGTGCAGCGCTTGTCTTTGGTGTCGGATTTTGCTTTATTATTTGCTTGACGATTCCAAGCATTTGATCATTTCTGACATGAGAAGGCTGTTGTGGCGCCATGCCTGCTGAATATAAAACCGGGAGTTTCTTGGAACAGCTGTATAGATGTATGTTTATGTGTGTGCCTTGTTACTTATATCGTTATAAATTTGTTTGTTTAAATGTCTATAAAGATAGTTTTAACTGAAGCAACAAATCAAATGTTTTACAAAATGATTACAAACCCGTTTTTATGTTAAATTTTTTGTTCTCCTTCTAGGTACAAGGGCAAAAAATTGCCTTTGTTGTCAAGGGACTTAGTTTATTGTTGGTATTTGAAGAAAACTCACCTGCAAAGAGAGAAAAAGAAGAAAACATAAAGAAAGAGCATAAAATATGGTGTGTGGGGGGAAAATGCGATTAGCAAAAAACAAAAAAAAAAAAAATTATGAATACTCAAAGCTTTAGCGTTAGACAATGGAACTGAGCTCAGGCATTAAAATAAGAGAAGAGACACGACGACAGATGGTCAAGAGGAATGTATCTGTATCTGTGGATTTGTGTGTGTGTGTGTGTGTGTGTGTGTGTGTATCTACTTGCTACAGCATAACACAAATCAAAACTTGGCTGAAAGTGCAGGCAGTCAAAGCGACTTGGAGACTGAGGACTGGGAACTGGAGACTGAAGCTGAACTACACATACATAACTAATAGATACATAAAAGCCGTATCTTTTGGGTGAATGAACTGTAATGAGAATGTGAACCTAGAGGCAGGCAGCAGGCAGGCTGGCAGCCACCGAGATGTTGAAAATCGCAACGCAAAGTGCGCAATTTACGTTGCTGCTGCTGCCGCTGCCGCCGCCGCGCCGCGCCGCTCCCGACTGGCTCTATGTGTTGTTGCCACACAAAACTGACCGACGACAACGACGAAGTCGACCACGAGACCACGACGACAGCAGCAGCAGCTTTAGCTTTAGCTTTAGCTAGAGCTAAACTAAACAAAACGAATGCACAATTGAAAAGGAGCCAGCACGGCGAGGGAGGGAGCGTTTGAGAGGCGTATGATTGTGCACATAACTGCACGCGGTGCGCCCGATGGTGAGCGATTAAAATTGACCAACGACTAATAAGTAGTGCATGCAGAGACAGCCACCAAAAACGATTCAACGATTCAACGACTCAACGATTCTCTGTTTTCATGTATAATTTTAAAATAAGAACTGGTCCACTACACCTTCACGGGTTTAATGCTAGAGAACAAATCAAATTATTATACACTCAGGGAAAAATCGCATAGTGAAAACTATAACAATCATAATTGATTTTACTTTGCCATTTCATGCACTATGATTTGCCTAAAAACATATTTAAACACCCAATCTTAGTTGCCCCTTTTATATTGATCAGGCTTTGAATTTCAACTTGAGAATTACAAGTGGTCTCATGTTTTAAGGCAGATGGTAGATAAAGGGTCGTTTAGTTTTCTTTCAGTCAAATAAACTTACAATTTACTCTGTTATTTGTAAGTTTGTGTGACCGGCCTTTAATTCAATACAAGTATTATCCTAGACGCGTTGCTACCAGCGCGTGCTGTGGCGCAACGCGTTGAGACGATATTCCAATCGAGCTGGAATCCCTAAAAGATCATCTTTCCGACCCTCTGCAATAAGCATTACCCTTTATTGGAGACAAGTCACTTGAAGGATAAATTACCAAAAATCTGTCAGGAGACGTAAATAGAAAACTTAAGGAATGTTAAACAGCTGAATTTATAAAATTTGTCACTCCTTTGAATATGGAAAACATAACCGACGCACTTATAATAACGTTGCCAAGAAAAGGGCTCCGTGTGGATTTCAGAAAGCGATTATATAGGTATATTTCCAGTCTAGAAGAAAGTCGATCTTAAAATCTCATTTTAAAAGGCATTAATAGCCAAAGTATTCTTAGTAACTGCATATACCGGAGCAAGCAAAATGAATATCATTCGGAAGGGATTTTTGTAATAAGCAAGAGATAAAGGCCATTACATACTATTGTATACCCTCAACGTCATTCCAGAAACTTTATGTCGTCAATATCCCTAGTAGACGCGACTGGGATAACTTGCTCCACAGTAGAACAAATGCCATCAATATCTACACTGATAGATCTAAGCTCAAAGTAGGAGGGGGAGTTTTCTCCACCGACTATAATATGGAAATCTCATTCCGGCTCCCTGATCATTGCAGTGTGTACCAAGCAGAATTGGTGGCCATGCAGGAGGCCGGCAAATACATCAGCACACTCATGATCGAAGAAGGGAACATATACATTTACTCAGATAGTCAAGCCGCTCTAAGGGCTCTTGACTCGTACATTAATAACGCCAAGACGCTCACGGAATGCCGTAGATCCTTAAATGCGTTCGCTCAGCATCTCCGTATACACCTCATCAGGGTACCTGGAAACCGTACCATTGAGGGTAACGAGTCAGCCGACAAACTGGCAAGACAGGGTACTACCATTCAGCTCCTCCCGGAGAAGAGCTTGATAGGGATGCCCTTAGCCTCATACAAGCTAATTACAAGGAATGAAACCTGGCGCCTGGCTACGGTTTGCGCTGTAGCTAGGGTCACGTGGCCCTCGTTTAACCTGAAACGAACCAATAGTCTTTTGCGCCAAAGTAGGGAAAACATCTCACTGTTTCATCGGCTGGCATGCAGCACGCTTGAGCATCGCTCACAACGACTTCTGTAGAAGCTGCAAGTGTGAGTTAGAGATGGAGACATTACTGCATCTTCTTTGCCATTGCCCAGCTCTTAGTAGAAGGAGACTCAAAACTCTTGGCCACCCCTTTCTACTCAACTTTTCGGAAGTGTCCGAGATAGAAATTCCGTCTCAACTGAAATTCATAGCGTTGTCAGAATGGTTCAGTCGGGAGTAACGCCCCCTGGCTTAACTAGGGAATTATATCCTATCTTGCCTATCTTGGCCTAAGTGCAGGGACAATCTAACTGTCCCTAGCCATCTCAACCTAACCTAACCTAACCAAAGAGATGAAGGCTTTTCTATACGCTGATGATATTGTGATGTTTGATAAATAAATACATGCGCTTCAAAGGTAATGCAAAATGCGAAGCCTTAAAGTGAACAGAGAAAAACCAATGATCGTATGCTTTAAGAGGCTTTGAAGAAGACTAGGTCAATGAAGACTCCCATTGCCCCAACAAGATAGAATTGAAACTGCGCAAAAGCAATTTGCTTGTCCGTTTTTTGATTTTAAATCCTGAGACGTCCGTAACCATGGTACTCTAATTAACCTTGCCTCTTTAATTAACCGTAGAGTTATGTTTGGGGTAATCATTATAAACTGAGAAAGAAAATTCTATTTAAAATATTCTCAGTGTGCGACAGAATCGAAAACTGACCGGCAGAAATTAAGGGTACTGTATACATTCAGAAAATTTTGTATACTCTGCACCAAAGATCCACAGAGTATATTAAGTTTGTGCAAAAGTATGTAACAGGGCGAAGGAATCATTTCCGACCTTATTTCTTTTCGCAAAAAGCGTCCACCAAAATCGGAATCTACGAAGAATTCTAGGAAAATTTCACCATGAAACTATGTGTCTAAAATCAATTCCTAGCTCCCGCTGAGAAGCATAAAGATTTCAGGTTGAGGTATTTTACGGGGTTATATACAGTTAATTTTTGTTGAAAATACATTTTTTTTTCCTAATGTTCATACATATATTTAGGTACCCACACAAATTTATTTCAAGTCGATACGTCAATTATTTTCGAAGATACACGCACATTTGTAAAGACTTATCAGGTAAATTTACAGTGCAGTTAAAACCTTAAATCCGTTTTTCGGTGACCACGATTTCTCAAAAACGGCTGAATCGATCGGTCTCAAATTTTAAGACAAGCTTCTAAAATGGATTGTTTAGAAATTAATCGAAGGTTTTTTCTCACCGATAAATACATTTTTTTTAAGAATTATTTTAAGCCAAAAATTTGTGAGAAAAACCATTTTTTTTTTTTTTTTTTTTGAGAAGCTGTTATTTTGTCAAAAAATTTTATATTGCTTATTCCTTTGATTAATTTCGAGATTTTACATTACTTTAACTAAATCCAATTAGTTTTTTTTAATTTTGGATGATCAAGTCCAGAGATATCGTGGTTACCGCAAAGCGCTTTTTTAGAGAGGAGCTTCTGGAGATCAGCTATAGTTAAACTACGATTTTTTTTTAAATTTATAAAGAACTACCCTAGTAATACTAAAATTACAGGCTAGCTTAATGTTACGGGGCAATGGCTCCAAATTGTACATTTTTATGTACATTCTTACATTTAGTTTTTACAGTGATATTTTTTACATTTTTAGGGGCTTATATACAATTGAGAGTGATCAGATTTGGTGTTATATGTTTGTGATCTTTAAGAAGTTTATGAGTATGTTTATATTTAGGGGTGAGGGATTGGAAAGAAGTTGGAGTGGTTTATTGTTCCCGAAGATTGCTTGTCTGTGTGTAATTTGTGATGGACAGTTACTTAGTATGTGTTCTATTGATGTCTGGATCTGATTGTTGCAAAGTTTGCAGGTGTTTGGGCTTTTAGCTATGTAGTTTTGGTGTGTGATTTTTGTATGTCCTAGTCTGAGTCTTGTTATTTTTATTTGATCTAAGCGGGTTATACGTTGTGTGTTGTGTTTGAAAAGATGGTAGCTGTTGAATTTGTTTGGGTTAATTAGTTGGTACCAGTTCGATGTGTCGTTTATGTTAGTTCAAATTTTTGTAGTGTGTGTAGAATTTATGTGTTTTTTGATGTCCTGTATGTTGTTGTTTTCGGTTGTAATATAGAGGTATTTGGTGGCGTTTTTTGCAGAATTGTCTGCAAAGTCGTTTCCCTTTATGCCTACATGGCCGGGTATCCAAGTAATCTTGAATTTGGGGTGAGATTTTATTAGTATGTTGCTATAGAGTCTATGGCGGAAAGTGAGTAGGAGCAAATACAGTACTTGCCTCGTTTGCCTTTAAATGTTTCAAGGGCTACAGAGATGGCTATAATTTCGGAGGAGATAACGGCAGATTTTTTTTCAGGCAAGCGTCAATTATTCGGTCTGTGGTGGATTGGTATTTAAGTTTTCTGGGTGGCTTGTTTTTTTTTGTACGATTAGATTAAAAGTTACCATAATATGTGTTCACATTCATAAAATTAAAAAAGGTCATAAATCAGAAAAAATTTCTTGAAAAATGCCTTTTTTAGAGACACTTAACTGTATGTAACCCCTTAAGGTATTTTGAAGTATTTAAGATATTTAAAAAATGAGAAGGCCAAGGTAACTTAGTCTGTACCGAAGTTTTTATACCCTTGCAAATGCTGTTTTTGAAATGTCACAGTTTAAGAACGCTTACATAAAAATCAAAAAGTTTTCTAACTAAAACCCATTTTTCGACAGATAAACATCTGATTTCGACCAAATTTCGCAAATCTTTTTGAAAACATATCAAATTAAGAATCGCCGAGTTTAAGAACGATAAAATTGAAAACAGGGCTGCAAACCGGTTTTGAACCGAACCGGTTCGAGCCCGGAATTCCGGCTTTTTTTCTACTGTGAACCAAACCCTGAACCGAACCACGGGGACGAAAATAGTTGAACCCGAACCCGTTCGGAACCCAAGCTTTTGGTTCGGTTAAAAAAAAAAAAATTATTGACATTAAATTTATTTGGGTACGCTTGCATGTACACCACAACAGAGTCGACAATTAGAAATATAACAATACTGAAAGTCGGTCAAACCCGACTATGAAATACATACTTTGCTCTTACTTCCAGTCAAACATATTAGTTTGTAATATACAAATTCAATGTAAAGAGAAAACCGATTTTTGTTTGTTTGTGTGAGTGTGCGTGTGGTCATTGCTGTCTCAAGCACACGCGTGCGAGCGCTCAGGCAACATTGTTGTTGCTTTTTAATTTGCCAGAGGGTTTGCCCACCACTGATCTAAGGCGCCGAACACAAATTTTGCGACAAACGATAATTAGCGTTTTGGTATATCGGGCGCGAAGCAAATTTGTGCATGCTTAAGCAAAAATATATACATACATACATACAGAAGCGAGTGCCGCGCGCCAAAAATTTGCCCAAAGAAGAATTGAAAACGAAAGAGACAAAAACATGTGTATACAAATCAGAAGTGGCACGCGCATTTCATTTTGTTTAAGAAGTTTGACTAAGGAGGTCGATGTTGTCCGACAGAGTCTCAAAATCACCAGGCAGGTTTAATGCCATTTTGTTAAAAATTCTAGAAAGACGTTCCGAATTTGTCATAAAATCTCCACCCATACTAGCCTCTGTGTTTCTAGATCCTCGATTCCAAAGTCTATTAAGTGATTCGCAAAAGCTAGAAGCCAAACAACACATTGGTAATATTTTCCATAGACTTCAAAGCTTAAACAGTGTTGAGGTTCCGAATTTGGCTTTGTCATTATCTATTTCAGAAGATAAGGATGTAGAAAATAATCTCCGCAATGTTAACGAACAGCAAAGTGTTTCAAAAAATAAAACGATTAATGACATCATTAGAGCCTTCGATGACATTGATAGAGAACCGTCTAAATCCAACATTTTAAGGTTTTGGACATCTCATCAATGTAATCAGCTTAAAGCTGTTGCGATAACTGTGTTATTAGTGCCATCCACTCAAGTCTCAGTTGAAAGAGCTTTTTCCACCTTAAAATTTATTTTGTCTGATCAAAGAAGTGGCATAGACAGTCAACTACTCGAAGACATACTACTCATAAATTTAAATTAAGGATTAATATTACACTTAAGTAAACATAAATAAAAAAACTGAATATTTTTTTGTATATTAATAAAATTTATTGTTATTTTAAATATAATGGGTAAAACGTGTAACGAACCAAGGTTCGAACCAAAACCAAAGCCCGCAAACCTCGAACCTCAAATTTCCGAACCTTAACCGTTGGTAAATTTTGGTTCGAACCTGCAAACCGGAGGTTCCGAGAATTTTTTTGGGTTTGCAGCCCTGATTGAAAACAGTAAAGTTTTTCTCACTAAGACTCATTTTCCGACCGATCGGTCCTATGGCAGCTATAAGATATAGTTATCCAATTTCGACCAAATTTTGCGAATCTCTTTGAAAGCATATAAAATTAGGAATCAGCGAGTTTAAGGAAGCTAACATTAAATCAACGATCAACTTTTTTAAATTAGTTTGATCGCGTTTAATATTAATAATCACCGACCTTAAGAACGATTTACTTGAAAACAAAAATTTTTTTTCACAAAGACTCATTTTCCGACTGAATCCAATTTTGAGTTTTAGCTCGATAGCTTTAAAACTGAGAGACTAGATTGCGTAGAAACAGACAGACGGACGGACAAAGCTCAATCGCGTCAGATCGTCGCCAAGCTAATTTAGCAAAATTATAATACCCTTTGAAAGGGTATAAAAATAACAAATTGTCCAATCATGTTGGCTTAATTATATGACCCAACTAAACTCAGAACTTATAAGAAGAATCGCATTAATTTCGATAGACATTTAGGTGACTTGTTTAACTTTAATGGTTAAACAGTTGCCCAAAAAGAATTGTAAATGGAGGTATAGGACATGCAGCATTTTGTAGGACGGTGTCTAATACTGCGGGAATTTCGTTGGCGATATTTCAAAACGTGTACGTTTACCGAAGAAGAGGTGCTTATGGCCCTAATGGATGGGATGGAATAATCTGGCGAATAACACAGAGATGGCTACTAATTATAGAAGAAATGTCATAAATGAAAATTTTTAAATAATATGCAGAATATAAAATTATGTTAATTATATGTTAAATAAGTATATGCTTATATATGTAAATGTTTTTATCTTATACAACAGAAAGAAGGCTGACGGGTTTAAACCAAGCTTTAAATGTTTGTTTATTATTAGTTGATCAATGTAAAGCTGTAAGCTATGAAAATTATCAAATGAAAATAAACATCTATCTATCTATCGATCTATCTATCTAGTTGACTTGGATAATGACGACATCTTATTTGAACCTTCATTTACAGCAAGCATCCCACACGAACACTTGTTGGAGTACATAAATTCTGCTGAAATACCACTACCAGATCCAGCAATTCTATCGCACATTTAGGGAACCGAACGATATGTGCAGTTGTTTTGTTAACGCATGTCTCACGACGCGTTATGCCGCAGAATCGAGATGATGTTATGTCAGTGACTTTAGAAAGTCGTTGCAAAAATCCTTCAATCGAGTCTAAGGGCCGTTTTCTCATGTTTTAGCTCAATTCGAAATCCACCTAGATTTTGCAACTAGGTGGTTTTTTAGCAATTGGTAGTCCGATGTAGGTTGATTATAAATTTGGGCGTTTGGAGGGCTGGAAAGGCACTAAAAGTTGGTTTGCAGCACCTCTGCACTCGGCTGTTTATTGTTGTGTTCATTGCAAGCAAGCATAAAGCAATCATTTCACAGAGGAGAAGGAGGTTTTTCTTTCAGAAAGAATTGTTACTATGATGGGAGATTAAGCAATAGGTCTAAAGGTAAGTTTACATAGACAAAAAATTTGGACAAATTTTTTTTTTGTACTTAATGGGGTCGGTGATGCTTTCTTTGGCCTGCTATAGTAAAATTTTCAATTTGAAATCAAAGCGTACAGTGTACACTGCATATAGGTTAGATTTACGAATGGAATAATTTGAAAATAGCAGCCAATTTGTACATTTATATCGAAATTTTAGAGTTAAGGTATTTTTAAGACAGAGACAATGGTCACACTGTATATGGTATATTGAGTGAACTACGAGCATATAATAGCAGATGGACGAAAACTGACGCTGTAAATAAATGGACAAAACGAGACAGACAGACAGAAAGAATAACCCGAATCGCCAAACCGAGAGGAGACAATCCGTATTCACATTGTTAATAGAAAACCGGTGTGTGAGAAAAACCGTTGTTAACAAAGTCAACATTTCAGAGCATTTTTCGCTCAGTGTAAGAGTGAGACTAAAAACTTTTAATTTTTTATCAAAAATTGTGTTATATAGTATTTAGAGGTCTGCTGTTATAATTGTATGCCTATATTTGAGTACTCCGAACAGGTACACTCCTAGCTTGGCCCTTGAAATATTGCCGTTAAACAGTTTGAACACATTTTCTGGTTTGATATAAAAGTTCCCTTTGTGTGTCTGGTCGATTTCTGCAGTATTGGGCTGTAAGTGTGGCAAATCAAATCGTCTTTGTTAGGTTATATAATCATTTTTAAAGACCCAATCGGTTATCTACTTTGATGCCCCTTATGGTGTATATTCCACCACTTTTTGTTAAATATTTGCTGTCATTCTTTGGAAGCACCCTTGAAAACAGCCATAAACTTCATTATCAGCCATCTTCTGCGCACCCCAAAAAGACTAAAAAGAAATCCAGACAGTTTTCGTGTCCTTTAATTACTTGAAAATGTGCCAGAATGCACACGCATCCGTCGGTCAGGGTTCACCTCCACCATTTCTCCAGCTGCACTTGCTCCTTGTTCGACTGTCTTTTTATCCTTCCACTTTGTACTTTATTTGCTTGCATTTTATGGACAATTTGGCGCTTGTATTTATTTTGTTGGCCACGCCTTCAACCCCATTTCTTGCCTTTGCTCCCAAAAATATTGAACTTAACTTGGTTTTTTTCCCAGTATGTGTATGTAAGTAATATGCGTGCGTGTGTGTGTGTGTGTGTGGAAAAGTTGCCGTTTTCCACCTTCCTTTTTCTCCTTTATTTTCATCATGCGATTTTTATTTATTTTTTTTTTTTGTGTTTTGTTTTTGTCGTCGTCAACTTTTACGTTGGCTTTCTCCTTCTTTCTCTGCTGCTGGCAAGCAAATTAAAAATTCAATTTTGTTGTGTAACTTTTGCACTTTGTAAGTGCCCTCCCCCACTTGCATTTCCCTTGTTGCGTGCATTTGAGCAATATGTTATTAGAGAAGCCCCCCCCCCCCCCCCTGCTCACTGTCCTGTTGATGCTTTTGGCGTTGGCGACTCACTGGCTAGCCTCTTGTTTGCGTATGCGTGAGGACCACGCCTACAATATTGTTTTCTTTTTTTTTTGGTACTCCCTCCGAATAACCAGAAAAAAGTTGACACAAATGTGTTGCAAAGAAACAGGAAAAGGGAAGGCAGGACATTGCAAATAAAGCTGACGCGATCAGGTAGGTTGGGGGAAAATCGATTTAAAAGTAAAGAAAAATATTAAATTCAGTCGGAGGAGAATTAAAAGGTGCTTCAGGACTTTAACTTGATAAGGCGAAGAAAGATAGAATAGAGGTTCTTTATTCAGAACTTACATTAAAATACAATTAAGAAGAGTTTAACAAGAAAAAAAAAGGAAAGCTAACTTCGGCTCGACCGAAGTTTATATACCCTTGCAGCTTGTATCAGCTATATAAATTAAGGAATTAAAGGATTTTCGTCGAACAGTCTTTGCTGAGATGTTTCCCAAACTCAGCAATGGATGGCGCCACTACTTTGACCATTTGCTTGCCAGTTTGTTATATGCCAGCTATAAGATATATTTATCAGATTTTTACCAAATTTCCCAAAATTGTGTGGAAACCGAAAATATTCATAACTGGAAAACATGAAGAATCTACCACTGAACAAAAAAAAGTTTTTCTCACTAGAACTACTTTTCGACCGATCGTTCCCATGGCAGCTATATGCTATAGTCATCCGATTTGGATTAAACTTGGCACAATTCTGTGGTAGCATATAATATGGATCAGTAACAATTTTGGAAGCAATAGCATTGAAAACAAAAAAAAAAAGACTTTTTTCAGAACTATATTTTGTAGGGCAGCTATACTATATAGTTGACCGATTTTCATCAAACTTGGTGGAATTGTGTTAAAGCATAGAAAACTTTTAAATACGAGATTTTGACACGTTCGCGTTAAAGACAAAAAAGTTTTTCTAACTAAAACTACTTTTTCGACCAATGGTTCCTATGGCAGCTATATGATATAGTCAACCGATACGGCCAGTTCCGACAAATGAGCAGTGAAGTTTTACCAAAAGCATTCGTGTAAAGTTTGGTTACTATAGCTTTAAAACTGACGCAGGAGATAGCATACAAACAGACGGACGGACATGGTTATATCAACTCAGTTCGTCATGCTGATCAAGAACATATAACCTTTATGTGGTCGGAGATGCTTCCTTCTATGCGTTACTGGACAATTTTAATATACCCTTTACAAGGGTATACAAATTATCTCGCGAAAGCGCTAGAGTACCTCACCTCTATATTTCCTTTGATATACCCGTTACTCAGGGAAAGAATAGAAAAAAGAACAGAGCATTAACATTAACATGCTGATCCCAAATATATGACAGAAGTTCTGTAAATGTAAAATTGGCTCAAACAGCACCTCCAAAGGAAGGCCAGGGCCAAGCTTCTTATAATTTCTCGCACAAAAGAAAGGGACCTACAGTTTAACGCCGAATCCGAGCGGCAATTGTCAGAGAAGTTGTCAGAAGTTGTGTTCCTTATGGAAAAGCTGAACAGTATGCAAAGTTTATTTTTTAAGACCGACAAAATCTTGGATTATTGAATTAAATATTTTAGTTTTAGAATACATGTGGTGTTCAAAGATTTTTTTTCTGTTTCCAATGTCAATTTTGGGAACGTATAAATAGTAAACGAAAATTCCGATTTGAATTTGGTTGATTTATTCTGAAAAGATGTATGAATTCTTAATGTAAATACATTTAAATAAGTTTTTTATTTCAAAGATGAGTGTTTGAATTCATGTTTAGGGTGGACACTATTTTCTGTGATATAGAGCCATATTTCAGAAGTCATTCAAGCTAAGTATGAATTTGAAATCTGGTCTGAAGGTTGGTAAAATGGAGTTGAATATTTTACTGAATCAGGATCAGAATCGAACCGGTGACGAACCGGTTAAAAACTGGTTCAGAGCCTTATCTTAGAAGTTATTTAAGATATAAACGTGAAATTTAGACTGTATGTTTTTAAAATGGAGTTGGATATTTCAAGGCCCTCTTCTGGTATAGAAAATTTTTTTCGATATTTTTTATTAGCTTAAACGTTCTATTAGGGTCTTAAAAACAACTTGTAAAACTTTCAAGCAGATCAGACAATATGTTTTATATATGAAAAAAATTTCATCGACTCTCGTATTTTTAAAAATTCCATGTTTTTTCTTAATTTATGTATCAAAAGACTTAAATAAAAGTTATACAATGTTCGTAATACTCCAAAAAGTTGCTTTTGAAAAAAAAAAATTTACGTGGAAGTTCCTCGAGAACTGTTGAACCGATTTTGATAAAAACCATGTTTCGGTGAAAAACAGCACCCGAATGCACCGAAATCCATGTTCGAGAACTGTTAAGAACCGTTTTTATTTTGATCGAAAACAAATGTCGAAGCTTGAAACGCTTGTTTCTCGAACACCCAAGTTGCATAAATTGGTTCGCAGCTGTTCTCAAGTTCTACTGAAAGTATGTATGTTATTCCGGCTCGAGGACAGGATAGTAGAAAAATCAATTTTATCAGACATGCTCCCATGTTTCACTTTCGCAAACCAATGTTTGCGATTTCGTAGCAAATTTGGTCCAAAAGCAGCTTTAAAATCGCAAAGTATGTGCGAAAGTGAAACTGGGAGCATGACAGATAGTTTCTTTTTTCCGATATATGTCGGTGGCTCTATCGGCAACCGTCTTCAGGGCAAAATTACAAAGAATATATACCAATATTTAACGTGCAATCATAGCAACAAAGTTCACAAAAACGTCCTGACCTCGAACCGAAAAACATACATCTACAATTAGAAAGGTCGCCAAATCACAATTGTTCTACTGAATCGATTTTGATGATGTACGGCTTAGTGAGCGCAGAATTAACGTGGACTATGGCCAATTTGCAAAAAAGTTGTCAAAAATCGATTTCTCATGTTCAAATAGCCGCCATTTTTACAAATTCAATTATTTTTCCATGATTCTGCTACGGGCCATTAAGGCATTCATACTAACCAATTTCCCGTTTTGCTTTGAGATAATGGTGACTCCCGGAAAGCTCTGAACCATGAACACACCTTTTTTTAGAAGAACCTATTATGGAGGCCGAGAACTTTTTTGAACATCCCTAGCATTCACACATTTTCAATTTTGTATTTTTTTTAATGAATTGTGCAACAAAATACAAAAAACAGAATTACAAAATATTTTCTCGATTTCTTTATACAAGTTTATTAAAAAACAGGTAAAATTCAGACCAGAAGAGGGCCTAAATGTATCAGTACCGGTATCGAATCGGTTTTGTACTACAACTGGAAAGTATAAAGACGCTACCATTGAAAACAAAAAAGTTTTTCTCTCTAAGACTACTTTTTCGACCGATCGTTCCTATGGTAGCTATATGCTATAGTCATCCGATTTGGATTAAATTTGACACAATTGTGTGGTAGCGTATAATGTTGATCAGTAACAAGTTTGGGAGCAATAGCATTGGAAACCTAAAAGTTTTTCCTACTGAGACTTTTTTTCAGAACTGTATTTTGTATGGCAGCTATACTATATAGTTGATCCATTTTCATCAAACTTGGTGGAATTATGTAAAATCATAGAAAACTGATAAATACGATTTGGGCACGTTTAAGAGACTACTTTTTCGAACGATAATTCCTATGGCATCTATATGCAATAGTCATCCGATCCGGCCGGTTCCGATAAATGTGCAGCATCTTTGTACCAAAAGACTTCGTGCAAAGTTTGGTTAAGATAGCTTTAAAACTGACGGAGGAAACAGCAAAGAAACAGATGGACAAGGCTATATCAACTCAGCTCGACATGCTGATCAAGAATATACATATATACTTTATGTGGTCCTTCTATGCGTTACAAACATCTAGAAAATATTAATATACTCTCTGCAAGGGTATTAAAACGTTCTAATTTAAAAAATTTTGAAATTGATTTTCGAGTTCAGCATTTTAAACCAGGGCTGCAAACCGGGTTTGAACCAAACGGTTTGGAACTAAACCCTGAACCGAACCACGAGGACAAAAGTAGATAAACCCAAACCCGTTCCGAACCCAAGCTTTTGGTTCGGTTAAAAAAAAAAAGATTATACACATTAAAATTTATTTGGGTACCCTTCTACACCCAGCTTCACAAAAAAAGCCGCACCTCGAAAATTTATGAATTTCTGCCATCACTACTGCGGGGATTTCCCTAAATGCCGTTCTATGCTCATATTTTTTTTTTGGGGGGGGGGGGGGGGGGTGGGGGGGGCTCCCTTAAATATTCTTCACATAGATTCGTCATTTCAAGAGCTCAGTTGTCAAAATAGCTTTTTCTATAATATTATTTTTGAAGACACCTTTAAAAGTATGCCTAAAGGAAAGCAGTTCAGTATTCGGGAGAAGGAGAGAACTATTTTATTATCTGAACAAAATGTACCAAATCGTCAAATAGCAGCTCAGACAGGTTGTAATGAAAGTTCAGTGCGTCGATTTTTAAAAAAAAAAAATATCGTGAGACAGGTGAAGTGGAACGGAAGCAAGGATCGGGAATGAAAAAATGCACCACAGCACGAGAAGATCGTATTATCATGAAAATGAGCCTGCAGGATTCTTCCAGGAAGGAAGAAATGGGCATTAAGTCCCTAAATTGGCCCGGAAACAGCCCTGACCTCAACCCAATAGAGAATGTCTGGGCCCTTATGGCTGCGAAAATAAAAAAAAAGGAAGCCTAAAACCATGGTAGAATTGAAGGATGTGATAGAAAAAGTATGGTTCGAGGATATCACTGAGGAATATTTAAGCGCTTTGTACAATTCGATGCCCAATAGGGTAAAATGTGTAATTAAAGCAAAAGGAGGTACCACAAAAAAAAAACATTAACATTAATTTGATACAAAATATATATTAGACTATAGCAAATTAAGTTTACTTTTGGAAAAAAATCATTATTTGTTGAGTATATGCACTATTATAATTATTATAATTTTTTTTCTTAAAGTTGTCATAATTATGAAAAGTCACTAAAATTAATATGGGTCTGGTAAAAAACCTTTTTCTAAAAAACTAACATTCATAAAATAAAAATTGCTATGCGCTTTTATTTAAAAATATTCCATTAATCAGTAAAAAAAAATTATTGGGCAATTCGGAAAAACATTTATAGAAACCCCAAGCAAGAAAACATACAAGTATGTGAATATTTAGACTGCGGCTTTTTTTTTGTGGCGCTGGGTGTATGTACGTAACAGAAGAGTCGACAATTAGAAATATAACAATACGGAAAGTCGGTCAAGCCAGACTATGATATATTTTGTCATGCGAAAGTGAATATATGTATACACTTTATAGGGTCAGTGAGGCTTTGTTCTGGCGGTTACATACATTTGCAGAAATATTCTTTGTTTATTGTCTGTACCAAAGATACAGACACCAAATCAGAGAAAACTGGCAAAAATTTTTCATCTTAAACAAATACATATGGAAAAACTTCATTGCCAGCTTGCCCTGGAGCTTTGCCTGCTTCGACATCCCCCCTACACATTTTCTCTACAAACAAAAACTTCATGAGGAGCTTCATGAAATTTGCTTCGCCGTGTAAATGCGAACTAACAATGTATCTAGTCGTCAAGTGTATACCTATTGTATTGTTATTTTAAATATATTTGGAAAATCGTGCAACGAACCAAGGTTCGAACCAAAACCAACCAAATTTTGGATCGAATCAGCAAACCGGAGGTTCCGAAAAATTTTTTGGGTTTGCAGCGCTGTTTTAAACTATATTAAAACACAATTCTAATAGAAATGGATCATTAATCATCAGAATTGAACAAAAGATGACGGCGAAACTTGTGCTAAGGGTATGAGCAAACAATTTATAAAAAATTTACAAAAATGGGTCAAATTGAAAATTAAATTAAATTATTCTGATTTAGGATAACAAATATTGATGTTGGCGGCGTAGTCTGGTAAATAATTCGTGTGTTGCTATATAAATGTATATGTATGTATGTACTGTGCACATTGCATGCGTTTTTGTTAACAAATGATTCATTTTCATTTGTTTTATAGGTTTGGGACATACCGATATGATAATAGGAATGACGAGGCTACTTCAAGCAAAAATGGAACAATTGCCAATGGCTGGCGAAGTAATTTTATTATACCATACTATTATTAGTTACACAAGTCAAATTTGAAAATAATATCATCATTATAATAAGGTGATACAACTTAAGTTGTATTTATAATCTTATTCCTTTAAGGGCCGATTTATCATCTTATAGAAATCTCTCATGTGTTAGGAAAACTAACAATTTACACTGTTATTTGTTAGTTTATGTGACAGGTAATGCCATCTAGAAGATTAAAGTATTTAGTTGCTAAAAATGTAGCAAAAAAAAAGTCAATCCTGACCACCGATTTGTCGCCACATCTAATCCATACCATAATGATTAGACTCTATTAAAAATATGGAAAAGGGGAAAATTTCGTATAGTGCATTAGTGTGCGCAACAAAGTATGCTACACAATTTTTGTCTTTGGATCCTTTTGTTTCTGGTTCCAGTTGTTATCGAAGAATCCAAAATTATGCACCAAAAATGTGTGCAATTTTTAAGTCTTGTTACTCGGGCAATACAAATAAAGGAAAATAAAAATGAAATATAAAACATAGATGGATGATGGATGCACTTCTTCACTGGGCTGCCCCCCCCCCCCTCTCCCCCCACCCATCAACCCCCAGCCCACCACACTTTTGCACTTGTGTGTTGTTGTGTGATATATGTTTGGCCGGTAGATATAGAAGAGGAGAGTTGGTGGGGTGTATTCATACATAAATGTATCAGCTATATAAGAGCAATGTGCATCCAGTAGATACATATGTATCACTGTATCTGATGCTGAACTCAGTTGTGTTGGTGTCGGTGTGTCTGTATATTCAGTATCTCATGAGCTGCAGCTGCAGCGGCAGCAGCAACAACTCGACTGGCGGAGAGGGAAGGGTAGGGATAACTATGTGCAAAGTGCCACAGAGAGATGTGCATGTCGATGTGGATGATGGTGGACCAACTAACTACCCAGCCAGGCCCCTACTCCCCCCACCAACAATCCGTCCGTCACCCTGTACTTCTTTTGGTGTGTTCTTGTGTGGCAGCAGCAGCAGCTAACTGGCAGCGGCTGCTGATGTTGCTTTTAGCTGCTGCTGCAGCTAGAATCCAACGAAAATGCGTTGCCAGGCGCGCAAACACAACAAATACACTAAAAACTTAGGACCTAGAGATGTGAGCGTGAACGAAAATTAAACGAGAAGCTAACTTCATCTGTGCCGAAGTTTTTATACCCTTGCAAATGCAAATGTCACAGTTTAAGAACGCTTACATAAAAATCAAAAATTGTTGTAACTAAAACCCATTTTCCGACAGATAAACATCTGATTTCGACCAAATTTCTCGAATCTTTTTGAAAACATATCAAATTAACAAACGCCGAGTTTAAGAACTTTAAAATTGAAAAACAAAAAAGTTTTTCTCACTGAGACTCAATTTCCGACCGATTGGCCCTATGGCAGCCTTAAGATATAGTCATCCGATTTCGACCAAATTTTGCGAATCTATTTGAAAGCATAAAAAATCTGCAAACAGTGAGTTAAAGGACGCTAACATTAAAAACAAAAAACATTTCTTACTAAGACCCATTTTCGACCGATCGATCCTATGGCAACCATAAGATATAGTCACTCGATGTCGATCAACTTTTTCAAATTAGTTTGAAAGCGTTTAATATTAATAATTACAAACCTTAAGAACGATTTAATTAACAAAAAAACGGTTTTTTCACAAAGACCCATTTTTCGACCGATCGATCCTATGGCAACTAGATAAGATATAGTCATCCGATTTTAACCAAAAATTGCAAATCTGTTTAAAAGCATATATTATATATTAATATATTAATAATGGCCGAGCTTGAGGACGCTTACATTGAAAACAAAAAAAAGGTTTTTCTCACTAAGACGCTCTTTTTAACCGATAGTTCCTATGTCAGCTATAAGATATACTCATCCGATTTGAATCAAACTTGGCAGAATAGTGTGGTAGCATATATTATTGATCAGTAACAAGTTGGGAGCGATAGCATTGAAAACCCAAAAGTTTGTCCTACTGAGACTTTTTTTCAGAACTATATTTTGTATGGCAGCTATACTATATAGTTGACCGATTTTCATCAAACTTGGTGGAATTATGTGAAAGCATAGAAAACTGATCAAAACGAGGTTTGGGCACGTTTAAGAGACTACTTTTTCGAACGATAATTCCTATGGCATCTACACACCTGACCATATTAATAGGTACACACCGGAATTTTTTAATTATAGATGGTTTTTTCGTACTTTTAGTGTTGACAACTTTTTAATTTTTGGTTTTTTGTTGTTGTCAATGTCTGGCCACATTGTGACAAAGAGTTGAAAGAGGGGCTGCCCCGTATATCAAAGCTTTTCTATGAATTGCGAGTCCACCACACATTTCGCCTGATCATAATAATAGGTACAGTCTCCGTTTCTCACAAGTAACAAGTGAATAATTTTGTAATCAGTGATCTTTTGGTAACTAAAAGTAAATTAAGTATAGCTCCTGTCAATACAGAGAATTAAATAATTATTTTTTTTTACAAAAAATGGGTCGAAATTCTCATTGTACTAAAGAAGAAGCTCGATTGGTTCTTAGTCTGAGAAAAGAAGGCAAATCTTTACGAGCCATCGCCAAATTAATGAACAGGTCTCATAATTTTGTTAAAAATGCATTAGAAAGAAAACCAAGACAGGAAACCCGTGGAAGGCCACAAAAAACAACAGAAACCCTTGACCACTACATAGTAACTTTGAGCAAAAAGGACCCATTTAAGTCATCGAAGGCTATTGCAGCCGAAATTGGGAATTCAGTTAGTGCTCCAACTATCCGAAGACGACTACAAGATGCCTTCCTACCAGGAAGAATTGCCAGAAAAGTCCCACTTATGCGCAAAAAAAAATATCACCATGAGGCAAACTTTTGCAAGGGACCACAAAGACTGGATAGGATGCACCGGGGAGAAAAAATGGAGAAACATATTATGGAGCGATAAAATCAAGATTAATTTGTTTGGGAATGACTGTGAAAGGAATGTTCGACGCCCTAATGGAAAGGAATTCCATCCACGGTTTACAAAAAAAAACAGTCAAACATGGAGGTGGCAATATAATGGTATGGGGTTGCTTCTCCTGGTACGGCGTAGGTCCAATTTATCAGACTACGAACAAAATGAATGCTGAAGAGTACAAATCCATATTGGAAACAGTTATGGTACCGTATGCTGAGAAAAATATGCCATTACGTTGGGTATTTCAGCAAGATAATGATCCTAAACACACATCAAGGCTGTTATCTGAATTTTTCGAGGACCAAAAAGTTTACGTTCTGAAGTGGCCAAGCCAATCCCCCGACCTTAACCCCATTGAAAACTTGTGGGGAGACTTAAAAAAGAAATTGGCAAAGCATTCATTTTCAAATAAACAAAAATTATGGGAAGGTGTCCAAAAACTGTGGGATGAGACACCAGTAGAGACCTGCCAGGCTCTTATTAAAAGTATGCCAAAAAGAATAGCAGTAGTGGCCAAAAATAGAGGTATATACACTGGATACTTAGTTAGGAAATACTAATTTACCTAAAAAAGAACACAAAATGGAAATTAAAATTTTTTTTCTTACCAACACATGAAGTGTACCTATTATTATGATCACACTGAAAACGTATCTGAAACACAAAATGATCTCTTTTATGTTATATTATTATTCTATGTTACAATTAAGTTTCTTTTATTAAAAACAAATAGTTTAAGAACCAATGAGAACAAATTTTAAGTTTGAAAAAATGAATAAAACTGTTTTCTGTTACCTTAAAGTCAGAGTTGATGTGTGTACCTATTAATATGATCAGGTGTGTACATATGCGCCAATCTAACCAACCCGGTGCATGCTACTGCAGAAACATGTCAGCCGAATACAAACAGAAGTGTGTGCATCACGCAGCGGCGCCAATTTAGCTATTTTCCCCCACCAGATATAGCTATTTTGTAAGCTCGAAAGCCGGAATCTATTCAGATTTGCCGGAGCCTGCAATGCTTGCTATTTATTTGACATTGTTTACCTATTTTAAATTAATCTCTGTTAAGTTTTTAGCATTTTTAACAGTTGATATTTGGTGGAAAAAATAGCTAAATTGGCAACACTAGCCACGCGCCAAAAATTGGACGCAAAGAAGAATCGAAACAGAAAGAGCCAGAAAACACACAAGTCAGTTTGAGAAGTTTTGACTGAGAAGGTGTGCCGCAATGAAGACAAAATTAATATTTACGAAATTTACATACAATGTAAGCACTGATAAATCAGAATGTCACGAATGCAAACTAAATATGACCGACGGGCATGTAGCAAATTTAATGCGACACCTTCAAAAGAAGACAAATGCATTTTTGATCGAATCATTGTGAAAAAAAGTTCCAAGTTTAGCGAATAAACACCAAACGATGTTCAATTTTGTGAGTTAAAGACTGATTGAAATGCATCCGATAAAGCATAATCAATCAGACTGAAGATTTATACACAAGCAATGAAGGAAGTTCATATCCAGCAAACGAGCGCCAATCGCACGTCAATTATAATCTACGTCTTACAGTCTTTGTATTGTATTGTAATTTTGTATATATTGGGTAAAACGTGTAACGAACCAGGGTTCGAACCAAAACTAAAGCCCAAAAACCTCGAACCTCTAATTTCCGAACCATAGCCGTTGGTAAATTTTGGTTCGAACCTGCAAACCGGAGGTTCCGAACAATTTTTTGGGTTTGCAGCCCTGATTGTAAGTTAAGTTAGTTACACATATTTAACCAAGTAGCTAATGGCTTTGCTTGCCAGTTTTTTATATGACAGCTATATTATATATTCATCCGGTTTTGATTAAACTTCCCACGTTGAACTCCATTTAAAAAAAGTCAATTGCTGACCGAGGGGGTGGTAAGGGGACAGGCAAAAAAGTTGCATCCAATTTGAACGCTGGTTTTGCCAACTCGTTTTTTTGCATATTTTTTATACCCGTTACTCGTAGAGTTTATTCTACAGATTGACTCGGCTGTTAATGCTGATCAAGAATATATATACTTTATAGGGTTGGCGATGTTTCCTTTTGGCTGTGTAGGTTTGGTACAGAGTATACAAATTGTGACTTTTGAGCAAAATCTGGGATCGCTGGCCCATTAACATTGGTAAAATTCCATTTCAAAACATGCTTCATAATGTGATTGATCAACTTTAACCACTTATGTAGTTACCAAACGCCACCTAGTTTCACATATGTTATCATACAAATGTACGCTAAAAAGTATGCTGCATTTCGAGTCGTGTCGTGCCTGAGTGAAGTGACTCATTTTGGTGCATCTCTCACAGGCGAGTGCGCACATTAGTGGAAGTCAAGTCAACATTTTTTTTTTGTTTTTTTTTTTTTGCGGTGCCTCTAAACACAAAAAAAAACTACGAAAATAATGGCAAAAAAATTTTGGTGGAAAAAGTTAGATGCTTTTGGTTCAACCAAAACCCCTCCCCCTTACCTTCTCTGAATGCCCAGCAACTGCATTGACGAATGAGCAGGCAGAGAAAGGAAAAACGCTACTACAGAAATTTTCACGCATAAGCCACAGAAAAGTGGGTGAGAATGGGGGAAGGGGAAAGTGGGTGGTGGTGGTGTTGGTGGTGGGTGGGGAGAACCATGTAAAACCGAAACCCAAAAGCCAGGCAGATGTTATGTAAAGCCCTGGCTAACAGTTGAGTATGTATACTTGTGCATGTGTATAACAGTTCAATGGTGCTGAGTTATTTCAATACTTAAACATTTAGTCAAATTATTTGACTAACCAAAATTGTGGATTACCAAAAGAGGGGGAGCTGGGAGCTATATGCGCTAATTTTCAATTGCCATGGGGAAAATTGTATCAGACAAATTTGTGTCGAGCACACAGGCAACAAATCAATACATATACACACACACACATGCATGAATGCATACCTACATAAAGGATTGATAACAAGAAGCGAGGGCAGCCAAAGGATTAAGAAATTAAGGGCATTTTGAAACATTTGGTACATTCTGTTCAGTTGCCATTGTTGCTCTCAAAAGTAGGCTATGGAAATTTTTCAACTATGGCTTTAATCCTTGGGCTTCTTCTTAGTTCTGTTTAACATTGAGAAAAATCACAATTAAAAATCAAGATACAGTTTCAGTTTCTGATAGAAAACCTTCAGCCTGCTCCTTTCGGTTGGTAGCTTCCTGATTAGTCGTGAATTCTCGATACATATGTACATAAAGTATGTAAAGGCATGTGTGTTCTTATTATAATATGCGTTAAGTATATGCACAGCTAACATACAATTCCATGCAGCTAAATGTATGTACCCTTATGTATGCGCTTGTGTTTGTGTGTGTGTGTGTATGTGTGTGTGCGTACGTGGACAGCTTATGCAATATTTATATAATTGCACTTTGTTTGCTTATAGGATAACACACAAATGTACAAATTTATGCACACATACATGCTCTATAGGTTATTTTGCCAGCCACTTTTAAAAAGGAAACTTTAAATTACCAATTTTGTGTTTGACGTACGTAAAAAATATATTAATCTTCAATATTTGATGATTTAAGACATGTTAGCAGAGAAATGGACTGCCTTCAACTAAGCAAACCGAACTCTTGCTAGGTGATTTTGGTAGCGACTTTTGGTCAGTCACCTCAGTACCACGTTTTTATTCTAAACCATACAAAATAGTATTTTACATAGAAGGCTAAATAGTTGACAATTAAAACAAAGTTCTCTTCTTTCAGCCGTCCAGTGAGACAGCTGCTGTTGCCTAATAAATTGAAGACGCCAACAATTCCATTCTTGATTTAGACGTCTAGAATTCAGATTGGTTAACCAAAATGAGCGATTTCTCCATACTACTAAAGAGCGCAGACGTATACACGTCTTTGCTTTGATGAAACTGGATTTGCCGCCAAGAAGTTGACAACCATCCCTGCTTTGCCTATTTAACATCATAATTCTTTGGTGTTGTAGTCTTCCCATGAGTATCATCTGGACTGAACGAGGACCTGGCCGTTGCATTATTGTATCAACAGAAATAAATGGAATTAAGGTGCACAAAGAGCATATTACATCAATAAGGATACTTGCAGGTACCTGATTCCGCAAATAAGTGTATCCTTGGAGCCGATAGAATGTCATTAGCCGAAGGCTGCCATTGGCAGAGAGGGATAGTGTTCTTTCCGGAATGCTCTGCGATTGAGGATGTAATTGTAGCTGCTGTTGCTGAAGAAACACATTATTTAAGGGCTCAAAATTAATTAAAGGCTTTTAATTAATTGATGCTCTTGACACAATGCCTGTATGTTCAGTGGAGTTGAACCATTTGGAGTTATTGGAACCTCTTCAGCTATATTGTTGCTCTGCACCATCGCACAGTGTTTCGTCTGGAACAAGCTAGCTGAACAAACTTATTTTTTGGCTTTTTGCATTAATTGGCTTAAGACTAAAAAAAAATTGTTCTAGAGTCAGGGTCGGAAATGTCCCGTTAAGTCGTTATGGGTAAATTTATGGTGACTAGAAAGTCTTTCCATTATTCACTCTAACTTCTAAAGTACTAAAGCTACAAACTCAAATGAATACATTCTGAAAACAGAATTTAACGCCAAATAATAAAATATGCAGATTTTGGGAAGAATAAAAAAGTAATCGGCCCCCAAAATAGGAAAATTTACGACTTTTTGACATTTTTTGTACAAATAATACTTTTTCTCAAAATATGTAAACAAAAAGCTAAAATCAAAAGTAATATGCAAGCATCCCCCTAACAGTGCAATTGAATATCTCTTTATTCAGGTAAAGGGAATACAAAATGAATTGACAATACTAATTGGCTGCCTATACCGACCAAATCGTAATACAGACTACTCCGATATGATTGATGTTATCTCTAATTTTTCTTTAAATTTTACGGACGTTCTAATAACTGGTGACCTTAATTGTAATATGCTGACAGAAAGAAATTTAGCAGATGAAATGGCTGCATTTGGCTTAGATCTTGTGAACACAACAATAGCTACACATTTTTCATAAACTACTGACACATTACTGGACGTATTCCTTGTGAATGAAAAAGAAAAGATTATGTTATATGATCAGATTTCAGTGCCAGTATTTTCAAAGCACGATCTAATTTTCCTGACATATGACTTTAAACCACATCAAAGTGAAGAAATTATTTGGTACAGGGACTTTAAGAATATTGACTATAGGATGCTTAGTGATCAATTTATATCGTAAGACTGGGACTCAATAGACTTGCCGATGATAATTCACAAATAGAGCAACTTCATCTTTTTACTAGAAATCTATTTGAAAGCTGTGTACCCTTGCGTAGAAAACTGCTTAAGCCGATTCAAAAACCATGGTTTGATCAGAACATAGCCTGTCATATCTCACAACGGGATACAGCTTACAAAAAATGGAAGAGAAAAAAGACTGAAGAGCATCATCGAAGATTTAAATATTTAAGAAAAACTGTCAATAATCTTATAATGACAGCTAAGCAATCGTATTATTCGGCGAAATTTAATGATGCTATTTTGACTGGACAAACCTAGAGTGAGCTCAGGAAGTTTGGTATTGGCAAACAAAAAAGGCGATGTAAAATAACTGCCAACGTTAATGATCTCAATTTTAATTTTGTGCAATCTGAAGTACCTGAAGCTACCTATAATACGTACCTTGAAAATATGCCGAATAGTAACTGTGATAGTAGTTTTAACTTTATGTGTTTGAGTCAGTGTGATGTCCTTGAATCTGTTCTTAAAATTAAGTCTAATGCAATAGGATTGAACGACATGAATACAAAATTTTTGAAATTATCCTCCCACAAATTCTACCCCACATTACCCATATCTGCAACACAGTCCTTACGACATCAACTTTCCCAGAAATATGGAAACTCGCAAAAATAATTCCTATACCAAAAGGAAACAATCAATTTCGACCAATCTCAATTTGACCATTTTTGTCAAAAGTAGTAGAACAGTTAATAGCAAATCAAATATGTAAATTTTTAACGGACAACTTAATATTAACTAATACACAGTCAGGATATAGAAAGAACAGAAGTTGCACCACGGCCATAATAAACATAACAGAGGATATTAGAAGGCAAATAGACAACGGAAATGTTACACTTTTAACACTACTCGACTTTAGCAAGGCATTTGACACCGTTGACCACGAAATCTTAATAACGAAGCTAGACAGATTCTATAAATTCGCAAATACTGCTTTAAAACTTATTAAATCGTACCTTTGTGATAGACGACAGGCAGTGGTTTCGGAGTCTGATATATCATCCACTTTGTACCTTAAGCGAGGTGTCCCCCAGGGGTCAGTCCTTGGTCCCCTTCTTTTCTCATTATATTATATGTAAATGACCTGTCAGATATGTTGTCTAATTGTAATGTCCACATGTATGTAGATGATGTGCAGATGTATGTAAGCCGTCCGTTAAATAGAATATATGAGTGCGTCGATATATGTAACAATGATTTGTGGAATGTTAATGAATGGGCTAAACGTAACGGACTATCACTAAATCCAGCAAAATGTAAATGCATAGTAATTTATAAAAAGTCACTAAGTACTACAAATCTACCTCGACTAAATATTGCTGGCACCCCTTTAGAATATGTTGCTCAAGCCGTTAATCTGGGTATAACTTTTAATGACACTCTTAGCTGGAATGAACAAGTGACTAAAGCCGCTGGAAAAACCTACGGAATACTAAGACAGCTTTCGTTGACTAAATCTTATTTGCCGACTAATCTCATACTCCTTATTGCAAAGACGTACTTGACACCCACTCTTTGTTATGGAATTGAAATATTCGGAAACTGTGACGCTGCTTCTCAGAGACGACTTAATGTAGCGTTTAATAACATTGCTAGGTATGTGTATAATAAGAAAAGAACTGACCACATTACATGCTTTGCCAGACAGATATATGACCTTGATTTTAAGACTTGGACTGATTATAGATCTCTGCTATTATTACAAAGATAATATACACTAGACAACCATCGTATTTATATGACAAAATAAGTTTTGCCGTCTCAACGAGAACTTTGAATCTCATCGCAATTCGCCATACACTAGCCAGCTCTGAGCGCCAATTTTTTGTAAACACTGTTCGGTTGTGGAACCAACTCCCACCAAACATGAAGAGTATTAGTAGTGTCACGCAATTTAGGGTCAAATCACATTTCTATCTACAAAATTAAATTATATAACTAATTTTAATAATAATAATAAGTAATATTAAGTAATTGTTCGCTGATTCTTATGTTTTTGTGACTGGTGCAATAATCATTAAGTATACACTTGTAGCACCAGGAATTTCTGTCAAATAAATATAAATAATATAAATAATATTTTTTCTCAAAAAATATCAAAAATAGGCAAATTTGAGTATATGGCCACTGAACTACTTCAGGAAAAAAGATGTGAAAATGTTTTTTTTTTTGTATTGAAGAGAAAAATTTGTATTTTATTTATAGACGATTTATAGGCGTCACAGCTTAAAAATGGGACAAAAAGTATAAAGACAGTATGATAAAAGTAAACATAAAAAAAAAGTAGTTGAGCACTTTTGAACACCACCAAATTTATAACACACAATGCCGACAATCATCACTAACATATACCAAAAATTTAGCCGGTGCATATGAGTGCATAAAAAGTTATACTCTATCAAAGATTAGACAAAGATTAGACAAAGATTAAACACAACTTTAAAACGGCACCAAAAAAAACCTCACATATTTAATCCCAAATTTTATCTCCACTGACCTTTAACTTAATCACCCATATTTACTTGAAGTAAACCTAGCTGTGTTTAGTCCAAATATAATGCATTTTTTTAACACGTGCAAGTTTTGAATGTTAAATGCATTCAGCAGCAACATAACATGTTGGCACTTTGAAAAGCTATTTCTAGAAATAAACGGTTCTTTTCCATGAAACTTTTTTTGTTTTGCTATTTCCACATAATTGTTTACGATTTTGCATTGTTTTTTTAGCCAATTGTAAGAATCAATTTTGTCCAGCTAGCTTGTACTAGACGAAACACTGTGCACCGCCATTGTCAATGAAGATCTCCTCCATGTTCGTCTCTGCAACACTATCAGTCTACAGGGAAAAGAACAATGCATTGGGACAGGATAGATTGCTGTAATTGTGTTGCTCTGCATCATCAAAGGTGCAACTACATCTGAACTAATTGAAGGATTGCTCTGGATTGCTTGAAAACTGTTGTTGTCGCTGATGAACATTAATCGGAGGCCTTACTTGTGGTTGTCGCTGAGGGAACCATTGTCAATCTAGTATTCTTAACATTTGATCACATAGAATTGAGCTTGAGATGCCTGAGGAGACGTTGAGCCAGAAAATGGGGCAAGTGGTTATTTTGCAACATATTAATATACCTCGTTCTCACACGTATTTGAAAATAGTTGTTATCCCTTGAGCAGACTTATGCAGCTACCTGATCCCTGACTATCGATTTGACTTTAGGAGATTTTATGCTACCGAACTGAGCAATAGATCCTAAGAGCATTCGAAAACAGAAATAATTCGGTTCAGCTGCGTTTACAGTATACCATTTACAGTCGTCGGCACAATTATTTTGAAAGTGGAACAGGTTGTTGTTTAAAAACGTTTTTCTTGTTTGACGTTGGAAGGAAACCGGTTCTGAACCGAATTGAACTGCTTTTTTGCACTCGTGAACCGCACCGTAAACCGAACCGGTGTGTTTTAAGAAAGAGTGGGTGTCATGGGACGCCCGGTACGAGCGAAGCCGTATGCGACGATAAATCTGATAGTAAATTTTACTGTTAACTCACTGTTAAGTCCCTATTAAGTCACTGTCAAGTCTCTGTCAAGTCACTGTCCAGTCACTGTCAAGTCACTGTCAAGTCACTGTCAAGTCACTGTCAAGTCACTGTCAAGTCACTGTCAAGTCACTGTCAAGTCACTGTCAAGTCACTGTCAAGTCACTGTCAAGTCACTGTCAAGTCACTGTCAAGTCACTGTCAAGTCACTGTCAAGTCACTGTCAAGTCACTGTCAAGTCACTGTCAATTCACTATTAAGTCACTGTCAAGTCACTGTCAAGTCACTGTCAAGTCACTGTCAAATCACTGTCAAGTCACTGTCAAGTCACTGTCCAGTCACTGTCCAGTCACTGTCCAGTCACTGTCAAGTCACTGTCAAGTCACTGTCAAGTCACTGTCAAGTCATTGTCAAGACACAGTTAAGCCACTGTTAGCCCAATGTTAACCCCTCTTCCCACCCTCCCACACCCACACCCACAAACACACAACACACCTGCTGCTACGGCAAATGGTAAAAGCGGTTGATTTGCAAAATACAAATCCCAAAAACAAGGCGTATCCAAAAGAATCTGTCGCAAAGACCAAATTTGTCTAGTTTTAGTCCCCCAACCAAACGTCCGTAAAAGAGCTTCACTCTTAAAATGCTGAATCTAACCAAAAGCCGGAAAATAATATGGTTCGGTTCGGTTCATTTCAGCTAGATATTGAGTTACTGGCGAATAGTGAGCAAAATCTAAGCAATTTGCTTAAAAATATAATATAACGAAAATACGTGGAAAGGCAAAAGTTGTTACAAAAAACCTAAAAACCAAAATTGTAATAAGCCAAGTCTTGACTGTGCTACCCCGTTGGAGGTCAACTTACTTAATGTTCAAACGTTTACTGGATCTTAAAGATTTTTGCGGTGAAAGTTTTTAGAGCGAAACTCTTTTACGGACGTTCGACTGGGGGACTAAAACTCGCAAAATTTTGACTTTGTGACAGATTCTTTTGGATACGTTTCTTTATTTGCAAATTCAACCGATTTTACCATTTGCCGTAGCAGCAGTTGGGTTGTCTGGAGTGGGAGGGTGGGAAAAAGGGTCAACAAAGGGTAACAGTGTTACAACAGTGACTAAACAGTGGCTGAATAGTTAAATTTACAATCAGACTTATCGTCGTAAAGGGCTTCGCTCGTACCGGGCATCCCATGACACCCACTCTTTTTCTTTATCTCTAATCAAGATGGGCTTGAAATAGAAGCTGTGTGTGAACTATTAGCTCAAATCCAAGTTACTCCAAGTTATTTAAAATTTCAAAATATGAACCTAACTGCTAGTTATTTTTTCTATGACTCGCATGCATCCCAAATTAAGGTTGAAAAATAAGAGTGCGTCATTCATAGCTGAGAATTCGTCAATGCGTTGATGCATTGCAAAAACGAGGTGCGTCAATGTTATCAAACCCGCCAACTTTTAGATTCCTTGCTATCAGAAGAAGAAAAATCAATAGCAAACACGCATGCATTTAAGGTTGAAAAATGAGGGGACGTCAAACAAAGCTTAGAATTTGTCAACGCATTGCAAAAACGAGGTGCGTCATTGTTATCAAATCCGCATATTTTTAGATTCCTTGGTATCAGAAGAAGAAAAATCGATAGCAAACAGTCATTTAATGCAAATGCGTCAAAAACCCGAAACGGTTATGAAAGCATTTCGGATTATTCTTTGGACTGGTGGAAATGCTTCAATGGAATGGAAAATTCCATCAAAAAGTAAAATATCGATTGTAAATTGCATCGAGGCGTTTAATGGCGTAAAGCGCTTACCTAAAGATTAAGATATTCAGGCCAGTGCGCAATTCCACTTCGGTAAGCGTAGTGTGCGTATGCCTCAAATATTAAAACGTCGTGTGCGTACTTTTGAAGTATACGTCAGCGTGGTTAAAATACGCATACGCACTATGAAGTATACGTAAGCGTACTTTTTTGACTGCATACGCATTGAAGCATTGACGCATTTGAAGCTATACGTATGCGTATACGTTTTTGGTACGTTTTGCAGTTCTCTGGTTTGTACGTTTAACTCCATGTTAATAAGATTTATGGAAGGCGACACTCATAGCTACGGTCACTCAATGCCAAGTGGATTCAATTCGCAGAAAAATGAAGCCTTGATCTAGTAACCACAGATTTCCTAGCAGCCTTCCATACAAATTTTTATACCCTTGCAAAGGGTATTATAATTTTGCCCAGAAGTTTGCAACGCATAGAAATATTCATTTCCGACCCCATACACTATATATATTCTTGATCAGGGCGACGAGCTGAGTCGATTGAGCTATGTCGGTCCGTCTGTCTGTCTGTTTCTACGCAAGCTAGTCTCTCAGTTTTAAAGCTATCGCACAGAGTCTTCTTTTTACTGCACGCTGATAATATGTCGGAAACGACCGGATCAGATGACTATATCTTATAGCTGCCATAGGACCGATTGGTCGAAAAATGGGTCTTAGTGAGAAAAACTCTTTTGTTTTCAATGTTATCGTCCTTAAACTCGGCCATTATTAATATTATATGCTTTCAAACAGATTTGTAAATTTTGGTCAAAATCAAATGACTATATCTTATAGCTGCCGTAGGACCGATCGGTCGGAAAATGGGTCTTAGTGAAAAGAAAACTTTTTTATTTTTAAGTAAATCGTTCTTAAGGTCGGTGATTTTTAATATTAAACGCTTTCAAACTAATTTGAAAAAGTGGATCAACATCGGGTGACTATATCTTATGGTTGCCATAGAACTGATCGGAAAATGGGTCTTAGTAAGAAATTTTTTTTGTTCTTACGTTAGTGTCCTTAAACTCGCTGATTACTTTTTTATATGTTTTCAAATAGATTCGCAAAATTTGGTCGAAATCGGATGACTATATCTTAGTGTCAGTCTTAGTGAGAAAAACTTTTTTGTTTTGAATCTTATCGTTCTTAAGCTCGGCGATTGTTAATTTGATATGTTTGAAATCAGATGTTTATCTGTCGGAAAATGGATTTTAGTTAGAAACATTTTTGATTTTTATGTAAGCGTTCTTAAACTCTGACATTTCAGAAAAAACATTTTCAAGGGTATAAAAGCTTCGGCACAGACGAAGTTAGCTTGGCCTTCTCGTTAAAAGTAAAATGGCTAATTCAAACGTTTATACGAAACCCGAAGTCGAATTGAGAGCAGACCTGATTATTAAATATTCCAATATTTATCAGGAAAATCAACTGAAATAAAAAGCTCGAATCGTCTTAGCAAATTATACTAGAAGATATATTGTTATTAGATTTTAACTTAAATTCCATCATATTAAAGTTAATTTAAGTTTTGTAAAATCTATATTCTCTGTTGTTTTGAAATCCACATATTCAAGTATTATGAAACTAATCAAACGGAAATGTCATCATGAAATAACACAGTCATAAAGATCTCGTTATGTTTATTAAATGATTAAGATGAAACACCTTGGAAAAAAACCGAGACTATAAAATTCCTAGGGTTGTGCCGCTGGCATTATTTTCTTCAATTAGCATTACTAATTGGTAATGCTTAATTTTAATTGGCATTAAATCTAGCAGTGCAAATTCAAATTTTCATACCCATGTAGAGGGTATATTAAAATGGTCCAGATGTTTGTAACGCATAGAAGGAAGCATCTCCGACCACATAAAGTATATAAATTTTTAATCAGCATGACGAGCTGAGTTGATATAGCCATGTCTATGCTATCTCCTCCGTCAGCTTTAAGGCTATCTTAACCAAACTTTACACGAAGCCTTTTGGTACAAATACGCTGCACATTTGTCAGAACTACCATAGGAACATTTGCCATAGGAACGATTGGACGAAAAACTAGTTTTAGTGAGAACAACTTTTTGTTTTCAATGCAAACGCCCCTAAACCTCATTATCAGCCATGCTCCCATTTTCACTTTCGCAAAACTTTTGCAATTTATTTTTCACAAATTTTGCAAAAATTTGTTTTTTGGAACATATTTGGACTCAAAATCGCAAAATTTTTGCGAAAGCGAAAATGGGAGCATGGCTGATTGATCAGTTTTCTATGCTTCCACTAAGTTTGATTAAAATCGGACAACTAAATAGTAAAGCTACCATACAAAAGTTAGGTCTGAAAAAAAGTCTTAGTAGGAAAAACTTTTTTGTTTTCAATGCTATCGCTCACAAACTAGTTATTGGTCAATATTACATGCTACACAATTTCGCCAATTTTGATCCAAATCGAATGACTATAGAATATAGCTGCCATAGGAACGATCGGTCAAAAAAGTAGTTCCAGTGAGAAAAACTTTTTTTGTTTTCAATGGTAGCGTCTTTATACCTCCCAGAATTATAAATGCTATCAATTTCCACACAATTTCAGGGAGTTTGGTAAAAATCGGATGAATATATTGCATACCTGCCATATAACAAACTGTCAAGCAAATGGTCAAAGTAGTGACGCCATCTATTGCTGAGTTTGGGAAATAGCTCAGCTATGAACTTTGGTCGAAAATCATTAAAAACCTTCATTTATATAAATTATACAAGCTGCGAGGGTATATAAACTTTGGTTGAGCCCAAGTTAGCTTTCCTCTATTTGTTATTTAAATTGGCATTATAAATTTCCATTCCGATTAAAATATTTTGAATTGGCATTGAAATGAAACAATGCCAATTCGTAATTCTGAATTCATAATACCTGCATACATAAGTGGCGGCGTTTCAAGGGAAGACACACTTTTGACAAACAAAAATTTTTTTGGTCTCGACTTGATCAACTTTTTAGTGTTGAACAGTGTTGTAGGGCTAATTAATTGCGCGTGTGTGTTTGATATCAACTGTTTGGAAAAATCTTTCATCAACAGTATAATATTTCCAATATATAAAAAAGGAGATATCAATGATCCGATGAACTACCGAGGTATATCCTTTATGAACTGTGCAGCGAAGCTACTAATGAGTATACTGTCGACGAGACTAACAACGTGGGTCGAAAAGCACGATAAATTAAACGAGTTTCAAGCAGGATTCCGGCGTGGATACTCAACGGTTGACAACATATTCAACTTAGCATCTATAGTACGCATTAAATTTGAAGAAAATAGAAAAGTTTATGCTTATATTGTAGATTTTAAGGCTGCCTTTGCTTAGGGTATTAATGTACGCAGATGACATTGTGATGGTAGCGGACAATCCCTCAACCCTCCAGCAAATGATCCATAACCTCGAGACATACTGCATATTGTGGGGCATGGAAGTCAATAAGACAAAATCCGAGATTATGGTGTTTAGAAAAGGCGGTAGACTGGCGGCATCGGAGAACTGGACGTATCAGGAGGAGCAGGTGAAGGTGGTACCGGAGGACAATTACCTTGGGGTTATCCTGACACCTACAATGAGCTTTAAGAAGCATGTGGCAGCCAGGACAAAAGAAGCAAAGGCGAGTATAAACTCTGTGTGGGCGAATTTCATCAACAAGGGGACAGTGAAGCTAGCATCTTAATGGAAAATCTCAGCAGAACGGTACAGTGCTATGGAGCTCAAGTCTGGGGTGGAGAAATAAAGAGGCAGGAAGAGGCAGACCCACTGCAGCGATATTTTTTAAAGAGGATACTCAAACTACCAGATAGCACACCCAACTACATATTGGGAATTGACGCAGGGCTAGAAGATGGACACATCTATAGTCTAACACTTCATCTCAAATACCTATCAAGAATTTTATTTGAGTATGAAGATTCTAGACTCCCGCATATCCTTGCTGAAAAAATGATGCGAAATAATTTGGGGTGGTTTGCGAGGCTTAGAGAAATGTTCGCGGATCATGGCATATCACTCGGAGACAACCAATCGCATGCAGATTGGATTGACCGCAATGGCGTTATTTCAAAACTTGTACGTTTACCGAGGAAGAGGTGCTGACGGCCCTGAAGTGGGGGATGGGATGGAATAATCTGGAGAATTACATAAAGATGGCTACTAATTATAGAAGAAATGTCATAAATGAAAATTTTTAAATAATATGCAGAATATGAAATTTTGTTAATTATATTATATAATATGTAAAATAAGTATATGCTTATATATGTAATTGTTTTTTATGTCATACAACAGAAGGAAGGCTCACGGTTTTAAACCAAGCTTTAAATGTTTGTTTATTATTAGTTAATCTATGTAAAGCTGTAAGCTATGAAAATTATCAAATGAAAATAAACACTTATCTATCTATCTATCTAAGTGCGCGTGTGTATGTGTGGGTGGTTAGCAAATAAATAAAAACATTCGAAACTTAGAGTACAGTGTACTTTTGGAAATTTTTGGTTCCTGATACTTTTTGGAGTTTCTGAAACATTTTTTTGTCTGTTGCACAGTGGTCAGAATGCCCGAAAATGCATGCATGAATGGCATAAAGTCCCAATTTGAGATATCGGATTAAAATTTGGCACAGATAATGCTTAGACTAAGTTTTAATTTCGAAAAAAGTATTTAGACCGATCGGACCACGCCCACCACTAGCTCCTATACTAACCCAAACGCGAAAATACATTTTGCATAGGAATAACTTTATTTTTTCAGAAAGCCACTTTGAGTGCTGAAGTTTAAAACGGGACAACATACGTTGCCATTTTATTATTATATATATTCTTTTAAAAAATATGCAAAATATGCAAAAGCTCAAGAAAGATTAATTTTTGAAAATTTCGCCATTTTGATGATGACATTTGAAAATGTATCAAAATGGCGAAATTTACAAAAATTATCATTCTTGAGCTTAGATTATTATAAAGAATATATAGATGGCATATATAGACGGTTAAATGGAAGCTGTAGACCGAGCAAATGAAAGGTGTACCTTGAAAGTTCTAAAATATTGGGAAATTTCTAAATTGTTCATTAATTTCAGATTTTTATGAAGATTTTATGGACGGCTAGAGTACATAAAGGTAAATAAAGGAGATGTTTCAAAGAACCTAAGATAACTATGAAGGTTGGATAGATGGCAATTGAAGACGCGTATATAAGAGGCTTAGACCAAAAACCGCGAAATTTATCAAATTTTCATTTGAGTTTTTACGAAAGCGCAGGCGTCGATTGAACAGGTCAAAATTTGCCAATTTTTTTTATGACCAAAGATTATATGAAGACTTAATAGACGGCAATAGTAGACTGGTAAATAAAGGAAGTGCAGATCGAACTGTTAAAAAAATCGCGAAATTTTCAAAATTATGATTTGAGTTTTGATTTTTCGCGAAAAAATTTATGAGTTTATGAGTTTTGGGAATCATTAAGATGTGTTAAATGGAAATTTTGTCCAAAAAGTTGCTAAATTTATAATGTAGACAGGTAAATTGACGGGTCAAGATCAAGCGGACCAAAAATCCGGATAAATACAAAATTTTATGATTAGTTCAGATTATCATGAAGATTTAATAGTTGGCAATTAAAGACGGGTAAATAGGAGGTGTCGGTCAATCGGTTTAAAGAAATTTTAACATTTTCGAAATTCTTATGTGAGTTTAGATTGACACGAAGACGGGTATATCGACGGGTAAATAGGAGGTGAAGATCATACGAACCAAAAACTCGTGAAATTAGAAAAAAACTAAATAAAACGAGTTTAGATCATCATGAATATTTGATAGATGGCAATTGTATATTAAGCTTCACTTCTTCGTATTGTGTTTAAAATTCTAAAGGGGGCGCAGCAAGGGACTGTATGTAAATAGGTATTGCAAAACAGTTTGATGGCCCATCTCTTAGCCATTTTTGAATTAAAATGTGTTTTTATCACTTATTTTCGGCATTTAAATTGATTACAAGTTGAATTGGTGACGTTGATTTACAAGTTCAAACAGATTTGCAACAAATTCAGAAAATTGTTAGCACTGAAACATTATGTAATTTCATAAAATCAGGTTTTTTTTGCATATTTTTTTATGCAATTTATGCTTAATTGTTTTTAGCTGACTAAGATCATTGATCAATATAAATAAGATGTGTGCAATCAGAACTTAAATCGGACATGCGGTTTAAAATATGCAAATATACAAAATCCGATGTCTACTGATCAATATTGTATGCTACTACACAATTCTACCAAGTTTGATACAAATCGGATGACTATAGCATATAGCTGCCATAGGAACTATCGATCGAAAAAGTAGTTCTAGTGAGAAAAACTTTTTTGTTTTCAAGAGTATAACTCTCAAGAGTATAACTCTGGAGCGGTGAAGGCAAATTATTATGATTTTTTTTTTAAATTAATTTTAAAATTTACCCATCTTTTAAACTGCTTCACTAGTTTTTTTTTATTTTCATAGAAATTTTAAGAGTTATAATGCGTTATTTACAAAATTTATGCAATATTTACGATAAAATGTAATATATGGTACATAAATCAGCAAAAGCATAGCCAAAACTTATCATTTATGCTCATAAAATAAAAATTTTGACATTTTTCTTTAAAAATGCTGATTTGTAAACTAAGAAAATCGTGATTATTGACAAAGTTACAAGTAAAATTCAAAAACAGTACGGAAAACTCGATTTTTGGGGAAAATTCGACTTGCGCGACCTCTAATCGTTTTCCAAAAAATTTGAAAAAAAAAAACTCAAAAATACTTAACCCTATAAGCTTTCAGAAAATGCCTGAGCACCCGTGAAAATTAAAAAAAAAATTTTTAGGGACACCCTACTATGCAGCAAAAAAAAAGTTATACTCCACGCGACAAGATTAGACTTGTTAGATTTTCGCTATAAAAATACACCAACAACAATTGGACACACACAACAAAAACCACAAGATTAGTAAATCGGAATATAAAACATATATTTAGCATTCCACTACGAAAATGTTCCATATTGCCATTTTATTCTCTCTTCTATGGATAAGCCATAGCACACATGCAAAGTCTATCAATATTTGCCACCGATTTTCTTTTTTTTATTAGTCAGGACTGCTCTTAATCAGTTGACTTTGACTGCGCGCCAAAATTTTATCGACGCACAGTATGTTGATTTAGCAATTTAGACGATGAAAAAGGAAAAAGAAAAGTTCTCAGAAAAAGTATATTTTCACATACGTTATACCAAATGTCCCACTGTTACGAAAATTAAAAAAAAAAACTAAGAATAGCGAACTCAGAAATAACGGGACATTAAAGATAAGAAATGTTTTTGCTTGAAAATGTAGATGACTATGTCGGAAATTAAGTGCAACTTCAATTGAACGAACTGAAAATAAAAACGTATATTCGTCAGAGCTCGCAAAAAACACTATCAGCGTGTCTCCATTTGCTCATGTCTGTCACTGACCGTCTTGCCGAGAACATACTTCCAAAGTGTCTTTTACAAATGTATGAGTGGTTGTGACTGGGATGCCTGTGTATGTGTGTGTTGGTTTGTGTGTCTCAGTCAACGATCTTTGTACAATGTACATACATATGTATGTACATAGAGTATGGAGAAATTTATTATTATTAACCTATCAAATGAAATGCAGAAAATATTAGTTTTTGTAAATGCTTAAAGCCTAAAAAACATATTTATTTAATTATGTACATTGTACATATAGTATATAAGCCCACCGTCTACCACACGAACAAAACAAATAACACTTTTTGCTGACACTTTTTGTGTTTTGCTCATTTGAAGACAGTTTTTCGTGAGCGCTCGCTCTCACGTGTCCCTCTCAGTTGTTATTGACAGACCGTCTCGTTTGTTTTGATCAACCGAAAATGCTCAACAGAAAACACATGAGGAGGGAAAAAAAAGTGTTTTGCTCAGTGAGTGACCGAGTCGGGTTTGTTTTTTTCTGTTTTGTCAGTGGGCTGATCGCACTGAAAAAACTGTTGAGGGTTATTTGTGAGTTTTGATATTCGCCATAATCAGCGGTGTCACAGAAATCTCTATAGATTTCATCTTCGGTTGGTTTGCAAATCGCTCGAAAAATTCTTCGGTGTCACAGAACTTTAAGTGATTTCATTTTCTTATTTGAAAATCTAGTTACGACAGAAGCTGTTCCAATTGAACTATCATCTCTAAAAACAGGGCTGCATCTCTCGCAAAAAAATTTCCCTTTTTTTAGATGATTGGTAATTTGATGTTCAAGTGATATTTATTAATTGTGTTATATGTTGTATGATGAACTATAAAGTTATAGTTCAAATTTATATATATTTATATCATATTCTCCACAAATAAAATGCGAAATTTAAAAATGTGTTCGCGCCACTCATGCAGTGTAACTTGCCAGCCCTTAGGCAGCTGGCTCTTACATAGATGGCGACCAAGCTGCAGATGGCGCCACTTGAGGTGGCTGCTTTTGACAAATACGAAACTCTTTGCTTGGTTTTGCGAATAATTATTAAAACGCAAATTGCAATGTTTAAACTAATCAAATCATTTATTCATTTGATGCAACATATCCAGAAAAATAATGTTGTTTACATTTCCAAGACTAGTTTTACTTGTCAAAATTGTTTGGGTGGAGAATTTTGCTAAATCTCCTGACAAAACACGAGAGATTTAAAACCAACCGAAAGAGATTTCTGTGACACCGAGAATTGGTTTTGGTTTGGAATTTGATTGGAAGAGATTTCTGTGACACCGCTGAATGTTTTTGATTTAAATTATTGTGCTGATATATTTAGTTAATTTTGCATCAAAAGTGGGCATAAAACTATTTGATTAAAAAAGTTGTGAAGCTTTTAAAAATTGCATTTTATTTACCGATTTTTTTTTGAAAGAGTGGGATAGAAAGTGTATAGTTTCGGCTTGTTTTGATTTGTGCTTGACGCGAAATTGTAGGTCGTTTCAACGTCTTTTCAAAATGTATAAGTTTGTTTTGCACCGATTTGCACAAAGTTGTTTTTTTTTCGATAGACTTTAAGGCTAATTACAAGTTGGTGTTCGATGTGTGGTCAGAAAATTTCGCCTCAAATGAGTCTGACGATATGATACACATAATATTGGAATTCACCGATACTTCTACGTTAATTCTGAATAATTTTAAAATTTTAAAAATGATAAATACTTTCTTAAATAAAATATTACATGAAAATCCATCTCTAATTTTTAAGTGCCCCTAACTAACAAACGGTGCATGTCCGAACCCCCTCCGGAACAATTTTTTTTATAGTTCGACCATATACATAAGAACAAAAACATCATAAAATAATTTTCATTTTCTAGATTTTTAGAATTCTAGAATTTTTTTGAATACAAATTTTTCTTATCTTTTGAATGTACAACCTTAAAATCAATGCGATTTTGAGTAATGAAACCAAGAAATATCTGACTTTATGCCACATTTTTGAGCATTCTGACCACTGTGCGTTGGTTACACTGTAGTTATTAGTCTGCCTGCCAGTATAATTAACATTCATTTGCCCGTTTTCAATCAAATCATGCGCAATTTTGAAACTTTGAAAATAAGTTTATAATATTTTGGTTTCGTAAGAAATTTTGCTTGTCAGTTTTTGGAATTTGTAACTTTTTGGGCTGTCCGGTCGAGAGAGATTTTCGTTGATCGAGAGTTATGTATTTTATGTTTAAGAGGAAGGCAGTAGCACGTTCAATTTTCATAAGAATTGGCGCAGTAGTTGAAGCATTTGTTTAGTTAAATTTTTTTTTTTTCGCAGAAGCAGAAAGCTGCAAGGCCAAAAGTCAAACAAATTGCAGCATTTGCATCAAAATGCCATCTAGAGGTGGTTGTCAACTAGATGCGTGCCTGTATGTGTGTACGTGTGTGTATGTGTGTTGGAGCTCGAAATGCAATTCGCGTGTAAAAACTGTTAAATGAATTACAAACACACACGCACTTACACGCACACACACACACATATGCAAAAAGCCAGTGTGAAAGAGAACGAAACTAAGGAAAGTAAAGTAAAGAGCGGAAAGAAAGATGTGGGTGCCACGCCCACACCTCCTGCGCCCTCTTGCTTGCCACCCATTCCAAATGTCCAAAGCCACCTCCCTCCCCCCACACCCCCACAGCCCACTCGAAGTATATAAAAGCGAAACATGCTGAAAATGCTTACATAAGCAGTGAAATGGAGAAGACGCGGGAGGCAGGGAACAGCAGAGCATTTTTCTCTCTCTATCCATGTGTGTATGTGTGTGGGTGAGTTGCATACATTAACAACAAGAACAACAATAGTAAATATTGAAAATTCCATATCCGTTTTGATGTCAACACTCCTCTCATCCCCTATCCCTATCCCCATCCTTATCCAACCGGCCAACCCTTCGCCCTCACAATATGTATGAACAAAAAAAAAAAAAACATTTCAACGGCCTCTAAGGGGCTGCAGGAAGAGCCACCTTCTCCTTCTCCAGCTGTTATGCAAAACTCGTAAAAAAAAAACTTTTCTAGAAATTTTATTTATTTTATTTTTACACTAAAGTTGGAGCTGGTTGCTGTGAGGTTGGGGTGAAGTCAGTAATTTGTTATACAATTTACAAATAACTATAGAGGCGTATACGTAATTCGTCTACTCGTATTACGCATACGTCAACATAAATTCTTTGCAAACTGCTTGCCAAAATAAGTGGTGTCTAGTTATCACTCGTATTTGTTAGAGTGCTAATTGAAATTGTTTAAACCTGCCCTCCGTATCAAGTCACTATGGGTAATTTTGTAATTTTTTGGCAAAAACTGGCATTCATCTAGAAAAGAATAGCGCAGAATAGTAGAAATTGTGCAGTAATATACAATTTCACATAAATATATATTTTTTTCAATGATCCTTGTACCTTTTTGTCAATTGTTATAACTTCACACCAAGTGTATGCCAACTATTTGAAAATTAAAAATGTAAGCAAGGGCAACAGTACGTATGAGTGATTAAATTTGAATCCAATTCGCAGACACACTGAAACCCATTTAAAAATGTTTGCTTTTTTGTCGCATCACTATGACAGTTTTTCATACATCAAAGGTCCCCCCTTATGTACATATACAAAAACTTGTTAAAACATCATTATAAATGTAATTAAATCAGCATTCATTTAATCACCATTTTTGGTGCAGTTAAGCACCCTGAGCTCCCATTTAATAAACAGCTGAGCAGCGCTCTCTCCCAGTCTGCCGCTCTCTCTCTCTCTCTCTCTCTCTCTGTTGTTAAACTTCAGTTCACTGTTAGCCACACAGCAGCTGTTAACTTTCAGCAGCAGTAAAATCTTTGCATTTTAGGTCAGGTCGCAAATCTATGCAGCACAACAGCGACAGTGACGCTGACGCTACGAAGTCAGCAGCGACGCATGACTAGTTTTTTTTTCAGTTTCTTCTTTTTATGTTTCCTCGGTGTGTTTTCTTGTAGCCGCATCGTGAGCTCTGTCGGCGGCAGCGGTGTGTAATTTTCATGGCAAGTTCATTGAACTTGCGATTTTTTTTATTTTTTGTATTAATTATTTTTTTTTTTTGTTACGATGTTTGTAGCGCATACAAATCATACAAAAAGCTGTCATTCATTTAAATTTTAAAAGCTCAGCTCTTCTGAATGTATGTGTAAATTCATATATGTATGTGTGAGAGGCAGTGGCAGCTAAAATCCATCATCTTTTCTTCTACTTTTGAAATGAAAAGAGAAATTACTTATCAAGTATTGCCTTCTTTCTAATACAAACCAATTCCGGTTCCTATTCAGTTATGAATGTAATTTTAAAAATTTATTTTATAAATTTTAAACCTGCACCTATATGGCAACATATACAAAACACAATCTGCGGTAAGCTATGTTTTTTGTTTTCATTTCAAGAAAACTGTCGCTGAGAGCCATCAATCAAATGTTCTTCGAAGCATACAATACAACGCGCGTCATCAGATTAGCGCCCCTTTTAACATTCTACGTTAATTATCAATATTGTCTAAGTCCATTGAGCTATAGTCTAACAATTTTTATCCATTCAACACTGTTTTCTTTGAAATAAAACAAAAATGGTTACTGTAATATTTCTGAATTTTTAAAGAAAAGTATACCAAAAAAATGTAACGAAATTTTGGTCATCAGGATGGCGCCACTTGCGATTATTTCAATAGATATAGTTTTTTTTAACAACGTATGTGTTTTTTATACTTATATTTTAAACTTTAAATATTTTTAAACAAAATCAGTAATGAGTGGTCCCGCCTTTGTTGACAATTTCTTCGTAAATTCGATTGGGAAGTGAATTGTAAAGTTGTTCTAGGTAGTTTAAGGAAATGGTGGACCAAGCTTGTTTAATGCCTTCGATTAACTCTGCTTTTTGTTTTCAATTGTGTTCCGGACTCGTACACTTTTCTAGCCAACCATCCCCACACGTTTTCGATGATATTTAGATCAGGCGAGTAGGGTGGCCACTCGAGGACATTAACTTTTTGGCTTTGAATCCACGTTTTAACGGACCTGGCAGTGTGAATTGGAGCATTATCGTGGTGGAAATGCCATTTCAAATTTTCGAATGTTTTGAAAGTGGGGAAATGTTGTTTTTAAAACACTGTTGTAGTTAATGCGGTGTTAAAAACTGCAACTCGCAGGTGCCCTAGTAGGATATATGTAGCTCCCCATACCATCACACCGTCCACCCGGCTGTGCAGGCGGTCTAAATAATGCTCCTTTTTACGTAGGTCATGAAAATAAGAATTATATCCATCGGGACCCTCCAAATTAAATTTCTTTTCATCTGAAAAGACAACATAATGCCACTCAGAAGACCACGACATATGCTTTTTAGCAAATATTTAACCGCATATCTTTTCTTAGGTTATTGAGAGGTTTTTTTTTTTAGTTTTTGTCGCTTTAAGTGTGCAGCTTTCGTAACTACTCTTTGCACCGTTGATAGGCTCGCTGTAATGCCAGTTTTTTCCTTGATTTTGGAAGACGAACCGTGCGAATTAGATGCGTCCCTCAGTATGGTTCTCCTGTCTGCTTGCAAAACCACTCGATGGTTACTGCCCTTAAAGTTTTTTCCATAGGATTCCTTGTTTCGTAGAAAATTGGAAATCGTTTTTCTGTGTCTGCCAGTTTTTTCAGCAATTTTATGCAAAGATAGTCCAGAATCGAAGTATGCTTCAATCTTCGATTTTTCTGCTAAGGTTAAAACTGTTCCTCTTCCCATATTGACCGTCAATTTAAAGATTTTTAATTGCTTAAGCTTAACAAAAAAATTGCTGACCGTAACTCCCAAATTAAACGAGACAACTAACCTCTGCTAGAAGCTGAATGTTTTATTAAAACATTGGTTTTTCCTTTTTATACATTTTTGGTTCTACCTCCAAGCAAGCGCACTGAAAATGATTTCCAATTTATTGATAACAGATATGGCCCTTTATTTTAGCGTTTTTAGGTTTTAGTTTATTTTTATGCGCCTTGCACTTGAGTGCAAATTGTGCTGTTCAAATATCTTTGAACACTGTATTTAATGGTTGTTTAAAGTTGTATAAACACTTTTTAAATTGTGTTTAAGTTCTAAAATTCGTTGAATACTGTCATGAAAACTTGCATCTTGTGATGCTACTGCTCTCAATTTCATCCGCTGCTACTGTGGATCTCCCGTCATCATTTCAAGATGCATTGCTTTCGGTAAGGAAGAATTGTACAACCGCTTGAATAATATGTTTGGTAGAGCCTCAAAGTGTGTGATGCGCATTTAAAGTGCCTTGGAAAAATGATTTCAGCATCAGCTCAACTATACCGCTCTATCACCTTTAAATCTGACTCTTCTAAAAACTCTGGTTTCACGTGTTTCCTTCAAAACTGTACACTTTAAATCAGCGATGCCCAGCCGTATGCTCTTTGGGTACGTTTTGTTATTGCAATTGCACCGAACATAGAAAATCAATGATCGTATACCTGCAGGGCGCGAGGCATACGAAACGACACACATGCTAACGATTTCGTGTGTATGCGACGAGTAGAACTTAAACCGGTTTTGTTCTCTTCTTTGATTGGTCTTTGCGAGCGCAAGCAAACTGACTAACAACAATTTCATTATTGGTATTGGTGATTCTCTTTGTGAGTATTGGTGAGTGCTCTGCCGTATGCTGCTTTTGGGCATGCCTGCTTTAAATGCTTTTCAGAAGTTGGATACATTTTCTGTAACTATTTAACATTTGGATATTTCTAAGTCAGTAGTTGCTATGAACTTCAGCTAATATAGTAGCAATTATTTCATGTGTGTGGGAAAATCGCACACGCTTATATGCGAGCACGAGATAATGATGATATAGATTGCTATCCATATAGTGGCCGGTTACACGAAAGTAACAAGCAACTCCAAATATCGGCAGTCGTACATATAAATTGAGTATTTTGAAAAAGTACCGGCGATATTTTTCTTATACAGCCGCGCTCCCAATTGCACTTGTGTACAAAATTTGTCTAAAAATCGCAAAATGATTGCGAAGTGAAAATGGGAGCACGGCTGATAGTCCGCCTTCCTCTTATTTAGCATGGATCGTAGAGTTTTTGAACACGGAATATTTTTACCGGACGTCCAGTTAAAGCCACATACAGGTCCCTGATACATTTCTTGAAAAGCACCTAATACCTTACCTATGGACAAGGTTAATGAAAATTAAGACCTAGGTAAGGTGAAAGGTAGTCGAATTTGAAAATACCGAGGTAAGGTAAAAGGTACACAAAATACATATCTAGGTATGTACCTAGGTACTTCCAAACACTGCATACCGTGAGATTGAGGCATCCCTAAATATAAGTTCCACCAGCATATGAGCCACTTCCAGAAACAATCCACCAAGACCAAAACATTAAAAGTGGTAAAAACTCTATGTTTTCACATATTTTCATAGGGAAACAATTAAATTGAACTAATGTAAGCCAATCTTACATTTATTTATAGCCCGTTAGAAAATATTTGGTTTCACCTTTAGATTTCTTCTACTTTTGCTATCTAAAATCTTTCTGAGGGTAAAAAGGGTCAAAAAAGAATGCATAAGAAACCATAAGAAACTATGTGATTGCAATTAACTGTAAGTTTTGTTTTGCAATTTACCAAAAATACATAAATAAATGGAAAAAATGTAGAGTGCATCACAAAGGATTCACGGCTATTGATCAAAAACGACAAAATATTTAATAAGGTTTTTTAGAATTTTCTAACATTCATCTTTCTTTTAAGGTATTCAATATTGTGTGCTTTATTATGCAAAATTCGCTAAAAATAACGAAAACAAACTTGAACTTTCAAAGTGACTTCCACTTTTTGGAGCGTGCGTCACAAAACTTTGTGATCAATTATTTCGCAATAATGAGCTATTTTTAAATTATGTTTTATGCCATTCGAAAGTACACTTTAATCTCACTAAACACCATGTTTAAGTTGAAGGTATCTCTTTTGAAAGAGCAAAATATGATTATAATTTAATCCGAAAACGAGTACGAATGTAGCGTTTCTCATGCGGAAGTTGCATATATGTAAGATTTTTTTTGCATGAACACTTTGGAGTAAAAAAGGGTTGTTTCGCGTTGGATTCCGCATGATTTGGCAATCGCTCAAAAAACGGCTCGTGTGGATTGCTGCAAAGAAATGCTGAAAAATACTCTAAGAAAAACTAGAGCGAATAATTTGAGTACGAACGCTCTTGAAAAAAAAATTAGTCGTTCTTGAATTTTCAAGAATTTTGCTCTTGGAATTTGGTTTTTTATAGGCAAGGGGAGTGAGGGCAACTTAACTTTGAGAGAATAGCGTTGGACTCGCTCTCGCAGAGAGAGAGAGAGCGCATGCGCAGTTTGCGCTCTCCGATGCGTACGAAAGTCGCACGAAAGTTTATTTATAAGTGTGTTTTCGTCGGCTTTTGTAGCTAATAGATGAGAGCCGAGTGGGCTAAGCTGCCCGTCGCCTGTGTGTGTTTCAGTCTTTCGAGGTACCGAGTTCAAGTCCCACAAAAGTAAGTAAAAAAAAAGTATATATCTATGTGGCTATCTCAAAATCAATCACAGTTTAAAACAAAGTTTGGGTGGTGGTTGGTTGGTTGATAATGGGAAGTGGGCGGGGGAGGGGGGAGGGAGACGGACACCACGTTGGTCGGGTCGGGACGGTCGTGTCTCTCACACCCCCACCCCAAATATTCTTTTTAGTTTTTAGTTTTTTATTTTGAGAATTATTCGTACTTGGATCAAGTACTGAAACTCTTGAATCAAGAATTATTCATACTTGGATCAAGAGCTGAAACTCTTGAATCAGGAATGTCGGGAACAAAAATTCACTATTGGATCAAGAATTTCGCTCTTGGATCAAGAATTTTTACTATTACCGTTCCTTTAAGAACGAATGCTCTTGATTCAAGAGTGAAATTCTCTATTTTTTCTCTGAGTATACGAACTCGGTGCTTCAAAAGACGTTTATAGGATCATCACAGTTGACGAATCATGGATATATGCGTATGAGCCGGAAACAAAACAGCAATGTTAAAAAACGAGTCAAATCCCCCAAAAGTTGTTTCCGCACGAATCACTGCGAAGCAAATGGTCGCCTGTTTCTTCATGTGGCTACTGATCCGCTTGAGCAACGTAGGACGGTCAATTCTGAGTGTTACACGACCATTTGTTTGACGGAAGTCTTCGAAGAAATTCGCAAAACCGCCTTGTTGCCATTCAACATGAATGCCTGCCTGCCATACAGTTTCCTGGCCCGCAGAGGCTGAACAACATTTTGCTATTCACACCGACCCGAGCCAAACGCACACCCAAGGCTTATGCCAAGAGAGCAAACAGCTTTTTATTCGCTTTCCAGCGGTTGACGCAGCTGATCAGAGCTGGTTTGCGTCGCTTTATTGTCGCTCACCCATACATTTTCAATATTTAGCCTCGCTCTGCTTGACAAACACTGATTTAAGGCATAACCCACTGCTGGCCGAACCCGATAGAAAAGCAAGAGAGCAATAAATCATGAATTTCATAGCATAAACGTAGTATTCGTTGTCCTCTCCATTTGGAAGTGAAAACCGAACAGACATTACAAAGACAAATGCAAAGACAATACCTTGCGCATAAAAACTGTCTGTCCTGTATGTCCTTTGCCGGCATAGGGATAAAAAAAAAAGTTAATTAATTCTTCGTCTACGTATCATATGTTGGCTCCAATTAATTGAAATGAATAGTTAATTAACTTTGTGTAGGTTATTGTATTTGTAAGATCGTACTTTCTCTTGAGCATTAAGCTTTAATTTCCCCTTAGATTTTCTTTTTATTCATAATTTGTTGTAACTATATACTAACCTTAAAGCGGCTCATTTTCCGCTGCTTTACCACGGGCATTTCTGCCGCTCCTCTCTTTCTCTTTCTCTCTCTCTTCTTTTTCTACCGGTTGTTGGTTTGTTTTCTTCGACTTCTTCTTACTTCGGTTAATTGTGGTTTTTAATTTTTTACACACATACACAGACACACTTTCGATTTAAACATCTTTTCTAGCACTTTAAAAACAATATAAAAAAAAGAAGAATATTTAACTTTGATAATTTTGAGCAAGCATGTGCATGTTTTATGCTGTTTATTAAAACGGCGCTCTCTCGCTCTCGTTCGCCTTTTACATATCACGCTCTTTTAGCAAACTTACTCACACACGACGACAACAACAACAAGCGACACGAGACTCCATTGAAGCGTGGCAATCAACTGAGAAAAACTTAAAAACTGTGCAAACTGCAGCAGCAGGCAGAAAGAAGCAGAAGAGTTGGTTGGGCCAGGGAAAAATTGGTAGGTGTGTGTGTGTGTGTGTGTGTAAAGGGGGGAAAACGGCGAATGCAAACTGTGAAAATAAATGTTGCTGGCTGCGGCTGCTGCTGCTGCTGCTGGTTTGCCGCTGTTCGTTCAGACGCCACAAAGAGGAGGAAGAGATTGAGATGAAAATGCAGGACAACTACAACGCAAAGCCGAGAGCCGCATCACGAACGTTTCAACACAGCCGGCGCTTAGCTTCGCTTGTGGCGGCTGCAGTCATTTTTTTTTTTTAATCTTTGGGTTAAGCTAAGCTGTTAAAAATCCCTAACATACATAAGTACATACATACATACATATGTATGTAAATAAATGAAGTATTAATATGCCTTTAATTGTTAAGCTCATAAATGTTGCCAACAGCAACTGCAACTGCAATAACAACCAACTGATAAACCACAAAAAATTAACCAAGCCGGCACAAAACAAAACCCACAACAGAGAGTATGAGAGAGAGAGAGAGAGAGAGAGCAGCGAGCTACAACAACAAACAAACATGACGCTTGACTTGGGCTAAGTTTAAGACACGTTTACACCACACAATGTGGCCGTTACCCCCAAGGCTCATTTTTGTTGTTAACAGTTTTTTCAAATTAAACAACCAATTCTGTAAGCCAAAGCTTACAGCGACCTACATATGTTAGTTTACGATAACAGAGCATGAGATAACAGAGGACTCAAAGCTTTAATCAAACAAACAAAGCTGTGCTCATAATGCAATAACAAGGTGAGGCAAGATTGCAAAAAGGTTGCCACTTGAAAAAATTAGATTACACCAAAAAAAATGTTCTTCCCTTATTCATGTTATATTTTTATTTAATAAAATAAAAAATATCTTTCAAAAAATCATTAAATTATAATATCCAATTTATTTCTTTAGTATTTTTAAACGATCAAATAAATCCAATAAATATTTCATGTAAAAGGGTGATTTTTTAGCAGCTTTCGGATTTGATTAAAAAAAAAACATAAAATTCAGAAAAATGTATGAAATCTTTATTTGAAGTTTAAAGATGATTTCATGTAAATGTTGACCGCGGCTGCCAATATGCCAATTTTAGCATGCTTTCTCCAACATATCGGCCGGTATGTTACGAATAAATTCTTCAATTTTTGCTTCCGGTGCGTCAACTGTTGCGGGCTTGTCGCTATAGACATGAGCCTTAACATAGCCCCCCCCCAAAAAAAATAATCCTAACGTGAAATAAACTGTTCTCCGAACTCGCCTCTCAATTGGGCCATTGTTTCGCATGCTGTGTGGCATGTGGCACCGTCTTGTTGAAACCACATGTCAGCCAAGTCCAACTCTTCCATTTTGGGCAAAAAAAAAGTTTGTAATCATCGCACGGAAGTGCACGAAGCACTTTCTTAACCGAGCATGAATTTTGATAACAAAATTCAATAATCTGCAAGCGTTGTTCGTTTGTAAGTCGATTCATGGTTAAATTATAGACCAAACTGAACATGTTTGACAGTAACATGTGACACGAAATTAGCTGAGCTGCCAAAAACAGAGTGACCAAAAAAAAAAGTTGCCTAAAAATCAACCTTTAGCGTAATACCTTTATTCGTAATAAACCAACAACTTCATATTTGTTCTCTTTCTCTCTGATCAAACGTTTTGTTGTTGGCTGCGAAGGATTTCGTTGTTGGTTTCCACTCGTAAGGACGTCACGCAAAGCTTATGGCTAAGGTGCAACAACAACTCTAAATTTGTTCTTTCTGCTCCTTCTCTCCGAGCGAAGGATTTGTTGTTAGCTGCGAATGATTTCGTAATTATCAGACAGCCACGAGCACACACACACAAGCAAAAAACGGTTTTCTCCTCCATTTGTATTGGTGTCCACACGGCCCAAAGCTCAGTCTGGGCACCTCCGTAATAAATAATTTTACTAGATTGACTTGAAAAGTAAAGACTTTATTTTGCTGGGTAAAATCCGTGGACAACTTTCACAAAATTGTTTAAGTTCATAACATAAATAGTCTTGAAGTATGTAAGCCATATATAAAGAGTAATCCATTAAGAAGTTTTTTTTTTAATTACAAATAAAACACAAAAAATGGAATTTTATGGTGGAATCTTTATTATGTGCTGAAAGAACGATCTCTGAGATTTACTTTTTAAAGCTAATTTCATTCAAAAGTTAACCCGTAAATGGTCCATTCGGATGGTCCAGTTTTGGATCACTCTATCCAGCATTGCTACGGATATCTCGCGAATTAAGCGAGTAATGTTGGCTTCCAAGTCTTGAATCGTGTTTTTAATGTAATTAAAAAAAAAAAAACTTCTTAATGGAGTCAGTTAAGTTTTTGCGTGGAAACAACCTTTCACAACAATTGTTAGGTGTACGAGCTCTCCTACATTGCCTCACCTTGTTATTAAATCTATGACTACTTCAGTAACAGACAAAGACAGAGAGCAAGAGCACTAAGGCATTTGCCAAGTTTTACTAAGCTCTGTTAATTGAGCTTTTAGTGTAAGGCCGAAAGCTTTCATGCAGAAACTTTTCAAGCGAGCTTTTTCAGAGGCGGGAAATTTAAAAATTATACGTAAATGTTAAATGATAACTTAAATTCTTGTGAACTTCCGCTTTGTAGTTCTTTTTCTTGAATTTTTTCATTCTTGTTTTGCTTTTGCTTCACTTTCTCCTTTTTTATCTCATCTTCTATAGCTTCCATTTGTGGCGTTTGATGGTTCTTCTTTTTTATTTCATCTTGCCATTGTAATTTGCTCCATTTCTCTTCTTTATTGACCCCTTTCCCCGGTTCGTTTTACTTTTTTCACCCTCCATTTCTCAGATTGTTCCCTACTTTCATTCTCCAATCTTTCTTGATGTTTAATCACTTTTCGCTACTTGTTTTGTTTTTTCATTCACTTTCTGACCTCAATCTGTCTTAGTGAAAATATGCCTTTTGGATTAGTAAGTACCCGTATTATAACTCTATTATCTATTACTTACCCTCACTCCAATAAAACGCGCCTCAAGCAGCTCCTGTTTGCGCGGATTAAGCGATGTTTGAAAATGATCCATGTTTTCTAATATTTGATTCGGAATTCTTCTTGGTGTTTGTTTGTCCTTTCAATTCGAAGTTTCTTTTGTTGCGTTTAGATTTTAATGTTTTTTAAACTGTTCTTTGTTTTTATCAATCATTATTACTATTTTGGGTATTCTCTCATATTATAGCCAATGCATTTGCCGACCACAAAGCAAGCAACAATATTTTTCAAGACCATTTTTCAAAGGCTGCAAAAATAAAGAAAACAAAAATTAAATGGTTAGAGAAACTCACACATCAAGTAATAAATCTCAAGCAGTTTTCATTGTTCTCAATTACAATTTATCATTATTTTATATTGTTGGACTGCGTTGTCAACCAACAATTACCTACTACAAATTAATGCTTTATGACAGCGGTGGGCACGAAATTTGAGTTTGGGAGCAGTCCAACAACGGTAACTGAAAAATCAACCCTAATGCACTATAGGAAATTTTGCCATTTATTTGGCATAAACCCCTTTTCGAAAAGTGTTCACAACTTAACATTTTTTTTCTCATTAGTTCACAAATACATCAGTCCTCAATGTTACTGTTACGACCACGATCCTAACGTTGCGTTACATATCATAAACCCATCATTCTTTGTAACATTAAACATTTAGCCTTTGTCGCCATAAACATGCCTCCTTTTGTAATAGAATTAAATATTAAAAGCGGCAGTGACAAGGATCAGCCCAGCTGACACACCACTTGATAATGATCAACCATGGGAACCACTTGAACAGGTCATCCGGTTCCCACCACTTAATATGCATCGTGTGAGGCAATGTGTATTCCTCCCACGAATGCATTTTTATATTTATACACACGCAACTATCTTACAAATACTGCCTTAGTTAAGAATAGAAATTAAGGGATGAGAAATTTAGAAATAAAAGCAGCTCGCTCACACTGAGCGAGTCAGTACAAATCAAGATCTACAATCGTACTGATTAAATGTATTATTTTATACCACGAATTTTGATTTAACAGAGCCCTGTTAACTGAGCAGCTGCTAAACTTAGCTTATGCTAACGAATGACAATTCAATGTTAAGTGTGTGTTTTTCTGCTGCGATTTGCAATTGCCAAAAATTAATAAAATCAGAAAGTTTTCTCAAATATTTTTGATGGAATCTAATCATTGTGGTATTTACTATGTGTTAGTACCTTTGATCTGTAGAAATTAATCGTGGTGTCTTTGTAGTTGAGGGTATGCCTCACGAAAAAAATTTGTGAAGAAAATTCAACTTTGCAAAGCCCTACCAAATTTTGTTTAGATTAGTTAGGGCTGTGACTTTTTGCACCTTGTAGAGCCATCAATTCCGCTTCCGGTGCACTTTGTCTCAATCTGCAGTTTTTGAGAAATATCATTTTTTAGGTCTCAACTTGCCAAGTGGGAAAAAGCGACGAGTCGATCTCCCAAAGAAGATGTTATTTTTCATTGCTTTAGAGAGGGGTTAAGCCAAAGTCTTTCAGACGTATCTGAAAGATATTTAAAGTAAAACAGCTGGATGTTTTGTACAAATCTGGAGATAAAGTGGCGGAAATGTAACCGAATAATGCAACAATTTGAAGGTGGATGTTCCGACTGGCTTAAGCAAAATCAATTCATAACCATTAAGAAAACCATGAACCGAGTTGGTTGTCCCCAATTGCCATTTACGCTTAAGGGTATTAGAGGTCAGAGGAAACAACCTGCTGATTAATCATAACATGCAGCAAGGACAAGCTGACCTTGCAACAGCTCTTAAGTTACTTTCTATAATTCCGGAAAAGGCAAAAATCCGAAATATAATGTTCCACCCAATCAATAACCTTTTGCGGTCTTTCACCGACGATACATTGGCATTAATTTTGGATAGCCTCATTTTTTTTCGGGAAACCCGTAATTCCATTAAGTTTGCGGGCGAAAACTATGTTTCTTATTACTAGACATCGGATTTTGCATATTTGCATCTTATTTTTATTGATCAATGATCTAAGTCCGCTAAAAACAATTTTGCATAAATAGCAAATTTGCATAAAAAAATATACAAAATTAGCAGAATATGCCAAATATGCAAAAAACCTGTTTTTATGAAATTGCATAATGTTTCAGTGCTAACAATTTTCTGATTTTGTTGCAAATCTGTTTGAACTTGTAAATCAACGTCACCAATTCAACTTGTAAAAACACATTTTAATTCAAAAATGGCTAAGAAATTTGCCATTAAACTGTTTTGCAATACATATTTACATACAAGGCACCCGGAGTGCGTTGCTGCGCCCCCTTTAGAATTTTAAACACAATACGAAGAAGTGAAGCTTAATAAACAATTGCCATCTATCAAATCTTCATGATAATCTAGACTCGTTAATTTTTTTTCTAATTTCACGAGTTTTTGGTTCGTATGATCTTCACCTCCTATTTACCCGTCGATATACCCGTCTTAGTGTCAATCTAAACTCATATAAGAATTTCGCAAATGTTAAAATTTCTTTAAACCGATTGACCGACACCTCCTATTTACCCGTCTTTAATTGCCAACTATTAAATCTTCATGATAATCTGAACTAATCATAAAGTTTTGTATATATCCGGATTTTTGGTCCGCTTGATCTTGACCCGTTAATTTACCTGTCTACATTATAAATTTCTCAACTTTTTGGACCGTTGGATTTAACCATTTACGCGTCCAAAATTGCCATTTATCCCATCTTAATGATTCCCAAAACTCATAAAATTTTGCAAATTTCGCGAAAAAACAAAACTCAAATAATAATTTGAAAAATTTCGCGATTTTTTTTACAGTTCGATCTGCACTTCCTATATTTACCCGTCTACTATTGCCGTCTATTAAGTCTTCATATAATCTTTGGTCATATGAAAAATTGGCAAATTATGACCTGTTCAATCGACGCCTGCGCTTTCTTAAATACTCAAATGAAAATTTGACAAATTTCGCGATTTTTGGTCTAAGCCTCTTATATACGCGTCTTCAATTGCCATCTATCCAACCTTCATAGTTATCTTAGGTTCTTTAAAAATTTGGCAAATTTTGAAATTTCTCGATTTTTTTGACCATTTGTTCCACATCTCCTTTATTTACCTTTATGTACTCTAGCCGTCCATAAAATCTTCATAAAAATCTGAAATTAATGAACAATTTAGAAATTTCCCAATATTTTAGAACTTTTAAGGTACACCTTTCATTTGCTCGGTCTACAACTTCCATTTAACCGTCTATATATGCCATCTATATATTCTTTATAATAATCTAAGCTCATAAATATTTTTTTGAAATTTCGGCATTTTTATACATTTTTTATACAATTACATATTTTGCATATTTATTTGCAAAGTTTGCATATATTGAATATGCAGTTTCCAATGGAAAGTGGGTTATTAAATTAACATAATTACAAATTTTCACCTCAATCAACTTTCATTTAAAAAAGTGCATAAAATCCGATGTCTACTTATTACGCATCAATAATTTCACAATTTAATATAATACATTCTCATTTAAAACAGCAAGAAAAAAAATATTATATTTTTTTTTAAGACGGGGTGAAATGCTACCACGCCCACCTTTTCTCAAATTTAGCTCAACAGTATGTATAACTTAAGGCACAAAACTGGACCGCAAAATCTTGCTTAGTTTTTAAGTTATTAATTAATGTCTGAAATTTGGGAAAATTTCCTATAGTGCACTGCACCTGGGTTACCGTCTGCGTGTGCGACCAGCAGGCGCCGCGTGCATAGACCTTGTCTTTGTATCACACTTTACAGCGAGGCAATTGCGACGCAGTTTCTTATGCGTTCTTATGTTGCAGAAAAATGAAGCTCGTAGCAATGGGAGCAAGGGCGTGACCACCGCGCACAGTGGCTCGTTTTCCAAAAACTCCTTGTGAAAATAAATAATTAGAATCAAATTTCGAGTTGTTGGCAAATTTACTAGGAATTGATCAAGCGATTTAATTACGTTTATAAAATAATTTTACAATTTTTTTTGTAGATGTAAGAGAGAGCTTTTCAAAGTTGGAATATTTTGCAACTTTTGAAAATAAATAAAAAAAAAATGCCTAAAAGGGAACAGTTAAAGCATTAAACCTAGAGACTAAATTTTTTCCTGACTTAAAGGATGAATTTAGTATACAAATTTGTAAATTAGAAAAAAAAATTGAGGAAAACTAACTTCGGCTCGACCGAAGTTTATATACCATTGTAGCTTGATGGCTCCACTACTTTGAGCATTTGCTTGCCAGTTTATATGGCAGGAATACGATATATTCACCCGATTTTGACCGAACTCTCCAAAATTGTGTGGAAACTGATAATGTTAAAAACTGGAAGATATAAAGACGCTACCATTGAAAACAAAAAAGTTTTTCACACTAGAACTACTTTTCGATCGATCGTTCCTATGGCAGCTATATGCTATAGTCATCCGATTTGGATTAAACTTGGCAGAATTGTGTGGTAGCATATAATATTGATCAGTAACAAGTTTGCGAGCGATAGCATTGAAAGCAAAAAAGTTTTTCCTACTAAAACTTTTTGTTAGACCTATCTTTTGAATGGCAGCTATACTATATAGTTGGCCGATTTTCATCAATCATGGTGCGATTATGTGAAAGCATCGAAAACTTAAAAATATGAGGTTTGGGGACTTTTGCGTTGAAGACAAAAAAGTTTTTCTCACTAAAACTACTTTTTCGACCGATGGTTCCTATGGCAGCTATATGCTATAGTCATCCGATCCGGCCGGTTCCGACAAATGTGCAGCGTATTTGTACCAAAAGGCTTCGTGCAAAGTTTGGTTAAGATAGCTTTTAAACTGACGGAGGAAATAGCATAGAAACAGACGGACAGACGGACGGAAATGGCTATATCAACTCAGCTCTTCATGCTGATCAAGAATATATATACTTTATGTGCTCGGAGATGCTTCCTT